>JAQIXS010000076.1:0-72611 GCA_034700785.1 Rossiulus vilnensis
CACCCCGCAATCCGCGGAATGCGCCAACGATTTGCCCTTCAGGCGCATTCTCCACCTCAGGCGGCAAATCGTCACAACGGATACAACTATTTTATGAGCTCTTTTACAGCTCAATCCCACATTTATCACTGTTTCACTGCAACCAGCTGCATATGCGTAATACATTTGTGCTCAATAATAATAAATAAAAATACTCACGTTGGAACCCAAACACCAATCAGGATAGTGCCCAAGATAGGATATCGAGGTTCAACTCCAATACATTTGTTTTCCGATGAATACTTATTATGACGTCCATACACGATTTGACTTAGCATTAACATAAATACATCTATAAATAGCTCAAAGCCAGACGACAATTTGATAGCATGCGGCAAGCTTTACATTAGGCTAAATTTTAGTCGAAACTCACGATCAGTTTCCTCTTTCGATTTTCAAATCAATTCCTACTTTCTGTTATGCAAAACCTATCGCGCATGGCAATCCGAACAGCATACAAAACAGTTTACAAAAATCAAATATCGATCAACGATCCAAAATACGGAAATAAGAAAAAACACTGATTCATCTGAGGGGCTAACATCTCTTAAAAATCGCGTACACCAGACTGCGGCTTTAAGGATATCATGAAGTCTGAAGTCTTCATGAAGTCTTTGAAGTCCCATTGAAATTATGAGACATGAATAATTTCAGTGGGATTTTGTGGTATTGTATTCAGCTAAGAGACTGTCCATAAATTATATTACGCCAATTGAGGTAGGCCATTCATGAAGACGTTATGGGCGTTACATGAGGTGGAGGTGTTGAAACTTTATTTTATACTTTTATACATTTTAGCATGATAAAGTGGGAACGTATCCCACGTAGTTTGTGAAGATTTGTATGTAAACACATTTCGCTTTACAACCAACGTTCTAGGAACCTATCTAGGCCGTTAAGTGAGGTATGAGTTTATTCTGGTAACATTTGAGAACCGTTATATTTTTAACATTTTAAATACCCATTCCCCTACTAAAGCATATACAGTCTTAGAAATGATGTACATGCATATAGTCTACATCCTACATTGGCCTGAGGTGAAAATGAAGCCAAAAAGCCACAGGTTGATAAGCAAAAATTTACTGGAATTTCAGAAATGTTTGCACAATTTCCCCCCAAAATACGTTGTTAACTTTACTGAGTTTCAGGTTTTGAACAAATTTCTCTGACCACCCTGAGTAATGAACATGCATAAAAGGACATACGATATATGGAGGGGATTGTTGGTTTACATTTTGAAAAAAATCATTGCATGGGGCATAATAGAGGTTGGAGAGTAAGATATACCAACTGGCTTCAGCCACTAAGATGAATGAGTAACAAGACAGATCTTGGTGAAAATACAACTGTAATTTTGTAATCAATACTTGCATATTTTTCATTAACTTGAATTCCATATTTGTGTATTCGTATATTGATTTCAACAAATTGTGCAATTAACGCCACTCATGGAGTCTCTATTCCACAATTTTTGTTCTTTCCGTGGATTTTCAGCTCCAGTTTTGCCTCTAATACTCACTAATACGGGCAGTACAGTCTGTTTCGATTGTTTAAAATTCATAAACAAAATTGCGAGTACAATTACGAACACGGACTATGCTTCCAGTCAGTTATCTACTATTCGAACCAAATAAGAGCAGCCGTTTAGCCACGTGTGGAATCCCCTCAGACCACAATAGGACTTTAAAGACTTCAACCAACATGTACACCTGACTTCAGAAGATGTTAGCTCCTCGAATTCACGGTTTCAAATGACGTCACGCAGTTGTGCCACGCAACTTTTCCTTCATATTGCCCCTAGCAACAATATCAACAAGGAGTTGTTGAATGATACTGCTGCCATTCGAAATTTCGATGGGGATGGAGCATAAGCGAAATTTACTTTTATGATTAGAAGTTTAGTATTGATATATTATTTGCTAATAATGGTATAACAATGGTCTTATAAGAAACTATGAAATGTTATTATGAAAACATCAACACTGAATATTGGCTCTGGTTTATCGACGTCAATAGATACACCAATAGACTAGATGTTAACAAGAAGCAACATTACAATTTAACTTGACTCACACAAGTATTGTAAACATTTATTGAAATCATAAATAAAACTGGCAGTGCAGTGGACATCTAACATGATGCACATAACGTGGATAAGTTAGTGTGCTCAGCACTCTGTTTTTGTTAGTGTTCGTAAACTCGTTTTATCTTTCTACGTTCCCATGGTATAAGTGTAGTATGTATACACCTGTCAATTTCATGCCAGTAAACTATAATGAACTGCATTATAACAAAAATTGCCTTCAGTCATGCTGCAATGTCTGAACACGATGCTCCCTGGATGGAACATACAACCTTGTAAGGAAATGTGTCAAAGAGGTAGGTGCATGCCATTTATCAACGCCTTTGAACGAAATTTAATTTCATTATCGAGACAATTACGGATCTTTCCCAGCCCGTCCGCATTATATGTTTAATGTTTTCCGGGTTATTTATTAACCTGAACATTAAACAAACAGTAATGGCGTTATGGAATTCTGACACCAATGCTTTCCAGGCCAATATAGGTTTATCCATAATAATCCGCATTGTTAGGTATTTCAATGATGAAATTGCAGGCATTTAATGGACCCAGCTCTAACATCCCATCAGAAATCCGACAAAGTAAGATGCTTTGCTACATACTGTATGTTCTCTCGGCACTTCTAAGAGAATAAAATGCTTTGAGAAGCAACATAAAGGCGCATTGGTAACAGAACTTGGCTCATTGGATTTTCTCTGCACTCATAATTGTTTTTATTAACGACGATCTTTAATAATAATTCATGCAAATTTACATCAAACAAAAGAACCCACCTAAACAAACCTTTTAAAACCAAACATTGCACTAAATGTGTTTATAATGTGACAGTCAGGCAAGTATGATCTTCTTTAACGGGTCTAGCTGTGATAACTGTCTAATTATACCACAGTTCACAATTGTTTGTTAAGTTTGACCCAACCAGGTCAACATTAAAAATTCCAATCAAACAACCACCATCATGTAAACAATGTACTCAATACATTCTTGCATCAAATGAAATGTATTTCCCCCGTGTAGAATTGGTCGTCCATTGGGGTCTATCGAATTTTATTCGAACGGAAATTCCGCCATTTTTATAAATAACCGTGTTAATTTAAAATTATATGATATATGCAAAGCCTTATAGCGGATGATCAATTCTACATGGGGTAAAATAAATGCAGCATCCCTAATAAGTAATTAAAGCAAATATATGCGAGTAAACACGTTTTGATCATCCATAAGAGAGTGACTGGCATTAGATTTGCAGCAACCGAATATTCCATGATTAATTAATGAAAATAAAAAATCTTTACACTTGTTCAAGCATGTGCATAAATTCGACTATGCTATGGCTAAGGGTATATACATGTACAACTGTATATTCCATGTTTAGCAATTTGCAGGAGAAAACTTCCTTTCCATCGTTAAATTATGGAGTGATAAGCGAAGCTAGCATGCATTATGCAACATTACAGAAAGATATTACCTTGAAAGATCTATTTTGCCGTTGCAGATACAAATAGCGTTCTTAAAACGTGAAAAAAACTAGAAAACTTCACCAATTGCAACGCTAACTGTTTTTCGTTAAAAGATCGAAATGGCGTATGGTAGGAACACCTTATCATACCACCGCAACAGGAAAATGCAACTTATTTACCAGGAAATTAAGCAGCACGTTTCGGAATCAGGAAATTATAAGAATTGCATAGGTAAACTCCACGGAAATTTCACTGACGCGTGGGTATATACACAAACTTAAAGATGATGGCTGACACTGTTTATCCATCTAAGCATGAAGGTTAATTGATGACAGCGTGAAAAGTGCCTTACGTTCCTCTCTATTGTTTGACAAATTAAGACTAACTGGTTTTTCTAGAAATACATGACCTGACTTCCAAAATTCCTTGGAAAGAAAGGGAGAAGCTAAGTTCCTGCATCGCTCGGATTTCTATGGAAAATTACCCTTCTCACGAACTATTAATATAGATCCTACCATTGCATTACAGATCTAATCGAATTTGGAGAAACGCCAAGAATCATTCTTAAGAAAAAAGAAAGAAAATCATTTAATTATTTTCCCTTATAGAATAACTGTAGCAATGGCGCTTAAGATATCGATATTCCCCTCAAAAATAATATTCAATTGACTGAATGTCGCCTTGCTATTCATTGCGATAATTTATCAATTCTGTGATTTCCTATTTAAATAATAGAAAATTACACGACTTCAACTGTTTTATTCTCCGAACGTAAAATCAATTTTGCATATGAGTATGCATATGAGCAAGTATGCTCCAAGAAATGGGCTTAATAATTTATTCATCGAGTTATTAGATTAACCAAATGTGAGCAGGGCAACTTTGCATTAAGGCGATGTGATAAGACGTTCAATTCGATAATTTTAGGTTGTTTATTCGAAGTTAAACTAATGCATGCAGCTGTGTAAAAGTGCTGAATATTTGTTTAGATCGTAAAGTGTAAACCGTGTAAATGGGAAGGTTTTTTACAAGTAGTAAGCAGATGAACAGCATTTCATTGACTCCTACGAGCTGACAACACCTGTTTTAAAATGAATTTCAGAGTTACTTAAGACAAACTTAACTTAACTTAAGAAAAAATGCTTGACAACTCATTCAAGCACATCACGTTACTCTCGCCAATGTGGGAGAAACATTTCTCGGAAAATTTAATTTCATGTATTCGATTACGCATGCTTCATCCAGACCCCCTCATGTTGCAGAAATTCGATCAATATTTTCATTTCCAAAATTTGATCAATTCAACCACGTTAGTTTCAAACGCATCTGTTCCATCAAGCAGCCGCAAAACAATGGACGCGTTCCACCACCAAAGTCCTCTCTAACGTTGTGTAACGTTGTGGAAATTGTGCGGTTTAAACAACGAAACCGAAGCATGGCATTTTCCGACCAGATTAAGACAAGGTTGTTGACTTCCGAATGCCTTGGCGAGCCCAATGCGGATGGAAAACATCCAAACATCAAGTTGTTTAGTTGTTTATTCTCAACCTTTAACACTGCCTTTAACACGAGCTTCAGTTATGGCAATTTTATGATTTCGAAAATTGAGTCTTGAGTCCGCACATTTAGGTAACAGACGTAGCTTTATTGAGCTTTTGCAGCCAGTGAGTCAACAAAAAAAGTAATTTAATAAGAAAGAAAAAAAAATTACAAACGAAGAAACTGAGCGAAATATTTTCTCACGACAGAGCGACAAACAGTGAAACTTGCTTTCAGAATACTGGCCAGAAAACCAATTTCGAACAGGAAGGCGAAGCATTGATGAGAAAAATGCCAACTATTTGGACTTTTTGGGGCGAGACCATGAAAAGCAATAAACTGCCATCAAGGAAATCAATGTCCATTTGTCAATAATGGTAGACATTTTACTGCGCTTGAATCACGAGACAGTTGGTTGCTCACTTCAGATTGTCGACATCCACTATATTGAGGATAGTTGGGTGCTACAGGAATTCTATGTTGCCTACAGAACACTCCATTGTCTAAAAATGCGATTGCTCGAAAGAGTTGTGTACATAACCCTCCCCAACCTTACCAGCAACTGACAAAATTTATGTTTAAAAAACGTCTTGGATATTTGAAGAATTTAATTAAGATTTTCGAGAAATTTGAGAAACAAGCCTGCCCACTTGGTTTTTTACTCCGGTTACTCGCAGCTAATCCGAGAATCAGTCCAAGATTCACGGCTCATGTTAATAATCTTAGTATAGTAAAACGAAACTTGGAATTGAGGATTTAGGACAACCATAGAACACGCGAATCGCCAGAGCTCAAGTTTATGACACATTTTACGACTTATTGGTAGACGTGATCTTGTCACGATGCACTAATAATGTATCTAATATGGCCAATGTTCTCAGGGATGGGTGCAACATCTGTAATAATTCGCACACTTAGTCGTTGGAGACAAGAGTCTGGAGGACGAGCAGACTATAGCGGGCTTATTTACGCCACATTTAGGTACAATAAATAATCTCTCGTTTAATTATCGTCCTTATAAAACATGTGGGCTTTTCCTCCTAGGCGATAAAGCCTTTGGAGATGCTCGCTATCTGCTGCGCAGATATGCTAAATTGTAACATTCGACATCGATCGCCTTGTGCACTAACGCTGTTTACAATTACGCTCATAATGAGAAGCTGCTCTCGCATTTAAAAGGGTTCATTTTCTCTCCAGAACACTTGCTAAAAAAAATCCGTGACATGTAACGTTGAATTTAAATAAAATTTCTTCTTATTTTACCAGCTATTTGACGTCGTCTGACCAAAGAGGTTTGTCAACTTAATTTTTTTTAATCGATCACTACAATGTTTCACCACTTTCCAGTACTTTTCTCCAAGGATTTCTATGATTCGTCACTGCCAGCTATGATCTAGGCTAGTTCTGGGGAAAATCAATCAAGCGAACGAAACAGGACGAGCACCACGCACAATGCGTTCTCGTGTTTACCAACCAACAATTGTGTTGCTCCTGGAAACAAACACCACTCAAGTTGGGAAGGAAGCGTTCGTGAAAGCCAGACGAACTATCCCGGACGTTCGTCTGCGTTTTGCGGAGGGTACACTACTACCTAAAAACATGTTTAAGCCAATCGAAAAGGATGTCCATCATGCAAAATACTAATACATTCTAGTTTCAATTACTCATTATAATTGCTATATCCATTTTTGTTGTTGAGTAGAATGGTTTTCCCCTAGGGTCTGAGGTATTTGTGTTTATAATTTCAAAATGTCCCTTTTATTTACAAAAAGTTAAACTTGAAAAAATACCTACGAGAATTGCATTACGTTTATTAAAAATTTATTCAATTTTTTTATGAATCCAAATGGGATATTTTTAAGCTAAAAAAATAACTTAAGACCCTAGTAGACCACAATCCTACACGATAATAAGTAAATTCAGCAATTATGATAAGTATTTGAAGCATAGCTGAATTTGTTTTGCATGGCCTTAATAAGAGCGATTCATTTTAATAGGTTTTGCATCTACCATGAAAAGCTTTCTTGCCAAAGTGTGGAAGCATGAGCATAACTTAGATCTGTCAGCTCAAGCACCATCTACGCAGATAGTGCAACGAACTGCACAATGTTTTGACTGGAGAAAATCAAGACTTCCAAAATAAGCCTCGACAGCACGAAATACATTTCCAAGAATATTCCAACAAGCAAACATCCGTGTAACGAATTCGGCGAAATGCGGAAAGAAAGGACAATGCCAGCCTATCCTGGTGAAATCGAGTTTAAAGTCAATTTGAGCTAGAAAACCAATTTTGAACCAAAAACGGCAAACATCACTATAACCAACACGAGAAAATGATCGCATCAATACATACTCATACATTGATTGTATTGAATTTGCGTTGCAAGCAAACACGTAGCTATGGTAAAATTTCCAGGCAGCTAAGCAGGAAGTAAATATTTTATAAAGACGTATCAACTTAGGCATCTTTCCGAGAAATGTTTCGGGCTATTGCACGCGTGCTTCTGGTGCGATGCATCATCCACTGGCTGATTTGAAATCATACCCGCAATTTGGCAGAAAAAATATCATTCTATAAGTGCATTTAAACAAGCGTAAAAAGTGCGCACAGTCCGATACTAATAAAAACAACTCAGTCAAACTCACCCAGGAGCAATGGAGCTGTTTTTGTGGTTGACGATCGAACCCGCAACGAGGAATCCAAACGCACGAAACAAGTACTTCCAGGTCGGGCCCGGGTTCGTTGGCAGCGGGAGCGAAGAGTACACAGACACACCTGAAATTCCGGGAATGCCAGGGACGCAAGCGAGCTTCTCCAGCGGTTAATCCTCCGGCTCGACTGAGGCCCTACGATGGCTCGCTCCAGAGAAAAAGCCAACCAGAAGAGTCGATTGTCGGCAATGGGAGCAGCATCAGCGAAAAGATGGATAGCTGTGATAGAAGGAAACCCGGCCAGTGAAGTGCGTACCAGGGAACGGAACACGATAATTAGGAAGAGACCAACTTGAAAAAAGTGCAATTGCAACAGACTTTTTATGGACATGGAGCGAAGGCGAACATCTTTATCAATGCTGATAACGACAGCATGGGGAAAACCAATTACGTGCGTTATGATGCGAAATTATCAGCAGCAAAAAACGAAGAATTAACTGAGTCTGAACCGCATTCAAAAACAGGACAGTTTTGCAATGGACGCCGAATATTAACAGCTGCAAAGTGGTTGTTATGCTTTAGAACGATATTCCTCTTAAATCACAACTGTCTCGTGCGTTTGAAACGAACGATGATAGATTTTTGGCTTGGCTGAATTCTTTAGGTTGAGTAAAGGACTATTGGGAAATTTGCAATATGGCCGCCACCGCCTGTCAGCTTTCGTGTTCAACATGGGGCACGCGATGAATGACTCCGCTGTTGACCCCGAGTATGAGGGCATCCCTGGTCAATGTTTTCCGAAAGTCAAAACCATGTGGCCGTTAGCATTAACAGACAAGTAGATGATAAGATGACGTTCAAATGCTCCGCTCATATTTTTGACGCTAAACGGCAACTGTTTGGCCAAATATTCCGCTAGATTTTGCGCATAACTGTGGCACTCGAGGAGTTGACCTTCTCTATTTAGAGGTTATGGGCTTAGGGGGAGGTTAATAACCAGCACCAATTTCGGATCATGACTTTGATATTTCACACAAGATCAAACATTAAGTGGCAACTACTTGATTTTTTTGGAAACATTTCTTGATACTGGTTTTTAGAATTACAATGTCAGGCAACAGTGACACACATTTCAATGATCTGTGAGAAAATGATCAAACATAACTGGCTTCGAAAAGAAAAAAAATGCACCAATGTACATTCGTTTAGCAAAATACATGTATACAACTTTTTGACGTGGAATAATATTAATAACTATTCAGCCTGCACCTGTTTCAGCATGTTACTGGAAATACATATGCGTAATGTCATATTGACACCACCCGTTATCAGATTTCTTCCCTTACAATAAACCTGAAGTACTGAAACTTTATTACAATTATTTTATTTCGCATCAAGCTATGTTTTCCATACTCGGCGTTCTATGCAATTCAATATATACCGTGCAATATTTCTCTGTGATTACCATGGAAGGGGTTGCAGAAAGCTTTCTACCCACTTCCAATTCGGAGCAGTCAAAACGTTTCGGAGAAGGGAAAAACAGTGAGGGATATTTACATGCATAATGCATTCATTTTAGAAACAGGCGTTTTCTAGATGCACAACGTGGCAGGCGGATAATAGGAAAGATCCCAATTTTCAAATGTTAAATTTATGACAGATAATTCGGCGATATATCGAATTGAATGAAATACACGATAATGTTATCAGCCTACGCAAAATGAATGAAAGATGAGATGAAACAGGCAATTATAGACGTTCTCGTGTTCTTGCAGTTACGACTAATATTTATGCGCATTTGGCGCCTACTAAATCATCTCAATTGCACTTAAATCTTGCCGTCCTGTCGTCACCTTCAGACTGACGTTCCATCTACGGGGAATGAAACGAACGTCGCCTTGACAACGCCAAGAGTGTACCTCATCTACATGAATATGGGTTATTTAAATTCCGACGAAGTTAAAACTCGCCACGGGACGATAAAGACAATTTGCATCTCACAGTTGCTTAAATATTGCCCCAAAATGAAACTCATAAGATGCTCACACTTTCATCTAATCTAGAACATAAAACCATTTAGGTAGGCAATCATACATAGCATTCGAGCAATGCATGGTTGCCCCATAACAAGGCACCCTACATATTTTATGACTATTTGGTCGATAGTGGTCATTAAGCACAAGTTTACATTAGATAACCTATTGAACCACTTTCATTCATTCAGAAATCAAACGAAATTTAGATAACTATTCGAAATAGGACGCCGATCTGTATTTCGTTTAAAACACCATCACAGTATATTTCCGTATCCATATTCACCACTGATAACTTGAATTAAATGCTGGTAAGTTTCACACTTCGTATCTAAAACAATTTGTAATCAATACGCCATTTCTATGATGACCACTCCCATTGTTAAACGCATTATTTAGCGGTAGTTCTTAAATTTGAGATGGATTTAGCAACTAAATTAAAAGAAAATAGACTCATTCAACAAAACCTTTACCTAGAGAAGAGCATCAGATATTTCAATTTTTAAACCATTGACTTTAAACACCGATTACTAACATAACTCTTACAAGTAAGATAAATGACCACATTCCAGCACATATTTCTTATTTCTACTTCTCAATTTTCATTTAAAAATTAAATATTTGCTTGAAGCAATGCGTATATCATCCCAGGCTTGCACTGACGATTGAAAAATTTAGTAAAGTGACATGATTCAAATTTTGAAAATTGAAATTTGTTAGCTTAAAATATGTCAAATCTCAATCAATGCTCATGTATACCGAGATATGACTTCCATTTCACGCATGCAGCTACAATTTAGACGTCTGCATTTCAGAAAAAATCAAATGAACACTTATGAACAATAGTTAGGATGCATAGTAACAGTCCTAGTCGTAAATTAATCCCTTTTAGAAATGAATTTTTGCCTTGAAATATAAGCAAACCAATTATTGACCATATTACGTTACTATTTAAACCGTTGCCATGGTATAGTTACATGTTTTATTTGTCTTTTGAGTTTACAAGGTTTTAAGGTAAACATGATTACCGTGTCCTTGGAAATCTAAAAATATCAAAGATTCAGTTTCCACACCATAAAGCTCACCTACAGATAGTACGTAACTGCCTGCGAACCTATTACGAAAAATGATCCAAAATTATACCATTTAACATACTATTTCCAAATTTATAGATTAACGCATTAATATAGCCCCTATCATATGTGTGCATGATCTTAGGTACGTAGGGCCGGTTGCACCGTTGTAGGTTAACTGAAAGGTTAGTTAACCTAGTGTTACCTGTAACCTCGAGTTAACTTAAGGGTTAATAGGTTTTTGTTGTACCATTATACTATGGAGATTTTTAACCCAGGTTAAAGTAAACATGGAGATGGCCCGTTGCAGCTAGGAATTCTGGGAAAATTACGTTATATTACAACCCTTAGGTTAACCCTGCCTATTAGCTATGTTAAGGTTAACCCATGGTTAAATGGCAACCTGATGTGGTGCAATGCTTTTCCTTGGTTAACTAGAGGTTTACCCCGAGTTTTGCTGAACTTTTGTTGGTACAACCGACCCTTAATCTAAGATTTACTGGTATAACCCAAATGCTAGTGACCGTTACCACAGCTACACAAAATTGCATCGAATAGAAATACCAATGTGGTAGATAACACAGAATTAAGGTTCAATAATGTCACATTAATGGGGCCAGCAGAACAACCAGATAACTTGGAATATCTTAAATCTCTATGGCAATAGTGGACAAACATAAAAGTAGGTCTTGAAACGAACCCCAAGGGAGAGGCCACGTAATTCTTCAAAGTTTGTAGCGAAATACGCGTGGTTGCTGGGTTTCGGAAATTTACTTCACCATGCTTTCTTGATCAACGGATCATAAGACAACGTACGCTGAAACCACACCAAAGCTATTCTCACATGTTTCCCACTTCAAATAATGCCCCACCGTGGGATGTTCAATGATGCAAAAGGCTCATAAAGTCAGACAACTTTTTTTCCTTTAAAAAAACAAACCTCTGTGTTGTATCGATCAATACCCCAAAAACAAAAAAAGCTATGGGGCAACCTATGTTTACTTGTTTCGCAATAAGTGCTTTCGTGATTTTATTTTATACGTGATTACTATTCTTGACTCTTGCCATTTTTTCGATAATGCAAAAGCATGTTCAGAAAAAAATGCTGTTTCGCTGTTAGGCCATTAGCGATCATTGCCACAAAAGCAATTTATATTACGAAAATACAGGGTGGTATAACAAGGGAATGCTACGGTTATGGATACTCATGCAGGTATACGTTTTTGTTTTTAATTTAGTTTGACAGATTGCGTAGTCACTTGGGAGGATATAGCGCATCGATTGACTGGAGAAACTGCAAAAACCTTGTAATGATTGATCAAGCCAATCAGAGCTAATTGTTTCTGCACGTGTGACAGCAGTGACCAAATCAAAAGCAAAAGAAACGCCATCAAGCGGCCATTCGACGAACCTAAACTTGATGAATGTCTAAGAAATTCTCGAACATGCAAATACATTGAAACTGGTTTACTTAATAAGTGACCACGCACAGTATTAAGTTTGCCACACACAAACCAAATTCTGACTAATGTATATCCTGAAATCTCCCATACAGATCTACCAAGTCCCACTAACATGCATATCTATTCTTAAGGACTGAGCCTGATATGTAGACAGTCCATGATTTCCATATAGAACATCTATAAGATTACTTCACAAAATTTGAAGTTCTCAAGGCTTTCATCATCGTCATTTGTGGTCGAGGTTTTTCAGAATATTTCGCCTTTGACGTTTCCTTTACTAGAAATATATCTAAACAAAACTTATAAAAGCATGTAAAATGCATTATTCATAATTTAGTTTTCATAAATGTGCCACGTATAATACCAATTTCACGTGAAAATGGTAACCAAAATCCATTATTTATGATAACGATTTTCAAAGTTTGCACACATCGCGGGGTTTCTTCACTGGTAATTTTCAAACAAAATTCGTATTTATGGACTTTTCATGCCGTCAAAATATTTTAAAGGGGTTCGTTAGTACCAAAAAATTTCTTTCCTCCCACAGATTAAGCCTTAAATACAGCACGTATACCGATTTGCAAGTAAAACCTTGGTTTTGAACGCTTGGCTGCGCTTCAAGCCCGAGTGAAACTTAATCCACACCTGGCCATATTGCTTTTTCTTATCCTAAGGTAATATTGAGAAAAACGAATTTATCGTATCTTCAATAAAAATACAGAATAGCTCAAAAACGCATTTTTATACAAAAATTACCTTAACTTATAAGAAAGTAAGAACTATGCATATCTATATCTAACTGTACATATGGGCCTCGATTCAAAATACACCCAAATATAAGTTTAAAAATGGTAGTACCGCACTCTTCATTACAAACAAACAAAAACAATTGACGCGGCATGCGATACAAGAGAACCAACTGCCCGTTGGGGGAAGCCATTTCCTCATCTTGATTACACCCGTCTCGATTAACGCACTTGAAAAAGAAAGATATCTGCAACCATATATTCAAAATAAATTGCAACAGCGAAGGCAATTTGAGAAATAAATTCAAATTAGTGGCGAACTATTGCCAGTGTTTGGAGTCTTCCCGCTTGTGGGGTTACGAGGTTGATGAACTTGCTCTAGAAGCTGTTTTTCGTTCTCAAACCGATCAATTTTTCACATCAAACGTGTTACTCGCGTTTGTATACATGTGTAGATTCAACCCACCACAGCCGACGAGAATGAACCATCCCTAAGATCAGCATCTTAAAGTAGATCATTGGAGCCGAATACGCGATTTTGCTGTGTGTTCGGAATAAGGAGCTAAAAGCTTACCAATCCCCCACCGTCTAGTACACTCCCCATATCAAATGATAAAGAAGACTTTTGTAGTGAGGTGTACGTGTTGGCTGAAGTCTTTCAAATCTCACTACAATCATTGAAGTCACACTGAGACCAATGAAGTGAGGTGAGTTGTGAGTTTGCTGTAGGTCCAGACGAGTTTTTTTAGTTGCAATTTGTTACAGACAATAGATGTATGAGTGCACGAATATTGAATAACAGTTAATGAAGAATATGCAAAGATTCAATGAAATGTCAGGGACTTCAGGCGGACTTTTAATGAGTTACTAAATGTATGAAATGTACTTCGTAACTCATTGAAAATCAGCCTAAAGTCCCATTTAAGCAATTGAAGTCCCACTGAAGTCATTGAAATCTGTGAGATCAGACCATTGTCCTTGAACCCCCTTTAGACCACAGTTAGGTGCACACGCTTTTTAAGAGATGTTAACCCCTAGTACCAAGGTATAATTGTTTAAATAATAAAAAATTATTTTGAGAGCAAACAGTTTTTAAAGTTTTTTTATAAATAAACGTGGAATTTTAAAATTAAAAGTAGCTATCAGCCTAGTAGTTCTCTTCTGCACGGCAAAAAATAAATTTAGCAATTATAATAAGTTTTTGCAGCGAAAATGCGTACATGTAGGTATTTTTCATTGTGGGCATCTTTTCAGTTCAGCCTTAATACGTCAATTTAAGTGCTGTGCCATCAAACGCAGGATTGAAAAGCTCTATGCAGTTCATATGGGCGTCTATGCAACTGATGGCAATTAAATACGACTTTTAAAAAAGTACCAACACCCGACCTGCCAACACCATCTGGACAAAAGCTGGTGTACACACGCTGGTCAGACCAACTGGGTGACGTCCAATAAATGTTCTAGATACTGGACGTTATCGCACATTCCAGCATGCAACCAGCACGTCTTCATAACATCATACCGTATGCTTATTACTCAATCACTCTCTCCACTTTCATCTAGCCTTTTGTCTTAAGCCACAGTACATGCATTACATCTTCGTCAATACCCACTGAGGTCAGTGTCCGACAGCTTGCTTTGCATTCTTGCGAGTTTTTCGTGCGTAAAGGTAAACGCGTGTAGTTATATATAGTGATGTAACCTGAACATTTTTTCTATACAAGGCCACATATACGAGCATTTTTAAGTGGTAGATGTTAGCTTTTCGCTCAACAATCAAGACTGCTGACTGTTTATCTGGCCAGGTTTTTTTCCTACGCTTTTTGCCTCGCATTTGCATTTCCAGAGAATGCGATTCACAAGTTAGATTAAAAAACGGGCAATTTAGATATCTCCGTTTTTATTTGAGCGCCATCGTTTCATTTTTTTTTCATACATTGCCACACACAATACGCGCACTTCCTGATGATAATGTTGCTTTTTTTCTGTTTTTTTTTATTTTGATTTGCTAAACGCATCACAGATAAAGCGAAAAACCCAGTATTACCTCCGGTAATTAATCAAAAGTAATGCGAATAACGCCTGGTATGTACAACATCATCATCTATCAATAATGAAGCCGACTTATCGACTCTAAACAGAATGGTGGTGGGAAGGGAATAGTTAATAGACGAGGAAGACTCGATTGTTGTTTACATTTTCAGTGGCGAAACAAATGTACCTAAAAAAGTGCTAATATGAGAAATTTTCCCTGGATTAATGACCTATTTGCACGCATGAACGCCACCAACTCCCCCTGTCGCAGTCTCGTGATAAAATTTTTATTCTCAGTAAGGATAATTTTTCACTGCCACAAAACGAATTGTGTGCATGACCGACGCGATACTTTCACACTACTGCAGGGGTCTATTTAAAAAAATCTTACCTTGCAAGTCTCCCTTAGGTGTGATTATAAATTCAGTCACCAAGCCACGCCATGTAAGACGGCGCATGTTAAGGACAACATGACGTCAGGTTTTGGTCCATTTCCTAATGAAAATTATGTTTATTCAAATTAATGTCATTTGGATTATGATCAATTCAGTCGAAAGTAAGACTAGAGGGGGCTCAAAACATTCGCAGGCTTAATTTTTTTTTAAAAAAAAAGCCAGCGTCAAAATAAATTGTGAAGCAGCTTTCAAATTTCGGGAATTTTTATGAAATATACATGTAGGGCTTACAGACGTTTTTCGAAATTCATAGGAGATAGGACACTTCAAAAAAATAAGGATAACTTACAGCCATCCAAAAGCAATTCGGGTTGAGAACTGAGGCTGAGCAAGAAATGCTCAACTTTGCACAAATGTTTATTCGCACATTTTTGCTTCAATTACTTATTAGGATCTGATATATCATTTTATCACTTTAAAACATGACGTTTATTTATATACATGTATATACATAAACATGAATAAATTCAGCATGCCACCTCAGGAAATGGGTTTTTCCACATTTAATTTTTAAATAAATAAACGGGACCTTTTCAAATTATGCTAAATATATCAGTCCCTTAGTGGAGGACCAATTTTATTCGGATAAAAAGAAATTTAGCCGTAATATGAAGTATTTGAAGCAAAAGGTTTTTTTCTTCTTTTCTTTTATGTTGGACATCCTTTATTCTTTTTGGGCCGGAGTTAGACAGTAAATGTTGTCAATGCCACTGTTAAGTGCAATTGCAAAAAAAAAAACCGAATTTAACGATATTACGAAAAATGCGCAATCATTTTCTGACAAAAACTGCAGGGTTTCTAATAATAGTCTCTTCGTGAGCACGAATACATGAACATATAGAAGCATTATAGATTTATGATCGTTGGCCAGAGATAAAAAAGCGTCCCATAAACTGCATATTCTCGCACGTCAGTTAGCCCCTTGTTCGTAAACACGCTAAAAGCGAGAAGATCGTTCAAATTTGAAATTCACAGCACGATTTGCGATCATGTAGGCCTCACTTTCAACAATTACACCACGCACTCAAGGTCGTAGCTGTTCACGGCCTCACCCCTCACCTCGGTACGGCGGTCAACTGCATTTAACTTCCTCGAGGTTAAGTTGGATGAACTTTTTTTAAATCGAAGCCCTCGTTTTTCAGGCAGGTCAGACAAGGAATTATTGCTCAGTTTTTTTCTACCTTTCTAAGCTTTCTCCATGGCGTTGTCTGCTAAGCTGTCTAGTGTCACAGCTATCGTCTCAAACCACTGACATTAAATCGACACTGACCATGCATATGATGCATTGCCAATCTGCCCCAAAATGAGTTTTGAGGAAGGAGGTTGCATCAAACGTCCGCCGAGATCAACGTCACAGTTGACGTGGCGCTGCGTCTCGTCTGGATCATGACGGAAGTTGTGTCCAACTGTCAGCAGGGCATACGCTTGGGTCACGTGGTCTTAAAGGGTGGGTATCAGTTTATGAAGGACAAGTGTGTGCAGAAGTAAAACCATCATGATCTTTATGGAAATATAGCACTTCTTGGAACCCTTGGTAAACAAGGCTTAGTGCGAGAATAAATGATGGAAAATCGATTGAGATAAGACTCCCTCTAGCGTTATTTTCCACTTTTTCTTATACTCGTCAATGATTTCATATATTTCGATAAAAATGGAGCAGCAAAGTTACACGCATAAATGTTCGCACATTAATGTCTAAAATGTGCGAACTCAAGATGGCGCCTCAGCGACGCCTCCATGAATGCACGGAATAATGGATTGAGAAAGCAAAACAAACCCATGCATTTTTTAAGACTCATTGCCATTAAAATCGATGATTAAAGATTAAGCTAATACATTCAAATTACGCCAAAATACACTTGCGAACAAAGAAGCTGGAACACCTTACGGGGTTGAAAATGCATTTTGTTCAGCAAGTAGGCCTAGATATCCAATTTAAAAAAGGAATACTGTAGTTCGTTTTGTAAACAATTTATTGCTCGTTAAAATGCGCCCAGTTTGACTTAAATTCCCCATCAATTTCTCTGGTGAAAAACCTTGAAACAACAGCGGATCATTTGGATTTTTTTGGCATATCTAGGCCTACTTGCCTTTATCCATACCACTATAGAAGCGTTTCTGCAAGGCAGTACGATATTCTAAGATTAAAAGAGTTGCAATGATAATGTTTTTTAAATATTGTTTGAAACACGAAATACATCTATTTGTACATTTATTTTCTGTAGTGAATTTATAGCATAGCATTTTCAGGCTATTTTTCTACGAAATTTACAGTGTAATTGGAATTTTAGTCAATTTAGGTTTATTCTTCTAACTTTTCTAATTTTAAATTGGACATGAACAAAATACATTTATTTTAATTCCTGGTGGCCAGTTTCTTTGTTCGCAAGTGTTTCTGATAAAACTACACGTTGTGGGTTATTCGTTTATTTCCTTAACTCGAAGGCCTACTGGTCAGTGGTCACTGTGAAAATAGCCGAATGGGTCACATAACTTGGCTCGCCAATAACGGAAACTGCATGTTCTTGCGTGTGTACAAAATAATAATACATTTCAGCATTCCTCGGGCATTCAAGGTGCGCGTATAAATCATTTTGTCCGTAAAATCATGAACAATTAAATGTTAACGCTGAGCGAGTGCATTAGGTAGATTCGTCTCTTGGCGGCGGCGGTCACCCTTAGCCGTGGTCATTCACCTTGCAAAAAATCCGAATACAAACCATCATGGTTCGGTGTCGTTCATTGGAGTAATGTCGGAAGTGAATAAATTGCGCACCTTTCATTGAGAAACTAGCGACTTTTGAACTAGCTGAACGGCAGCACTCTTTAAGTTTGACCCAGACCACAGTACTTGGAGAAAAATTTAACAGTATGGTTCCCAAACCCCTGAGGGCAACCAACTGGGTGGTCAACTTGCACGAAATGTCGGCTTTACAGGCGCTAGAACCATCGGTTATTACAACACCGATCAATTACCATTGATTATAACGTGATGGAATTCCTTAACGTTCAGATAGAGATCATTTTCCAATACTTGCCAATTAGTAGGTCCATCGCTGTCACGACCATGTCATGGCTAACATGATCCAAATTCTCCGCTGAGGAGCTATAGCCCTTTCCTAATTACAGTTTCAACCATATCGGGATAGGTATCACATTTGATCCGTAAACCAGTTTCACCAAGAAATTAAGTTTAGGCCGATCAAAGAAAGGAAGAACTTAACGCATAAAATTTCATGACTGCGATAAACGCGCGATTAACTTTGTTTGCAGAGAATTAAAATGGAAATTAATGAAAGAACAGGATCGAATTTGAGAGCGAAACGTATTTCCTGCATAACGAAGGAAATGGAAACTGAATCAGCAATGTTTCCGTTGTTTTTTTTAATTGAACTGTGCATCGTCCTTTGGATCCAGAAACGTGTACTCAACAACCTTCAGAGCATATTTTTTGTTCTAATATTCGTTTGATTGAACACGTGACATGTAAATTGCAGTCAGTGCACATTTGGCCCCTTGCCATTAAAAAACTAAGAAACTCATGTGATAATAAACGTTGGGTAGACATATTATAAAACACATTATATTTATACATTTTTGTTTAAATTTTAAAGTGTACGTACAGATATTTCAAAAATTAAACTGTGTCAATTTTTCGATATACAGTGTACATGTATACCTGTAATATAGTGGAACGAAGTGATGCACAGTGCACTACTGTAAAACATTTCTTGATATTCTATATGTACATGTATATTATTTACCTTTTGACCAATAATCTAAAAACTAAGAACAGAAAATAAATTAAAGTCATATACATATGCATGTACTTGTAGTTTGGCAGTAGGCTATTTTAACTGTGTCCACCCTAATCGACTTGAGATCATTGCTTCAGACAAGACGCAAATCTTGAATATCACTATCCTATTCTGTATACGCAAGAAAGAAAGTTAACTCTAGTTTCTTCTGTTTTCTTATTGCCCCTTGGCCAGATTAAGCATATGTATGAAAAATACCTTCGCAAAAAAAACCAAAAAAAAAAAGATGAACGAATTCATTCGTTTTATTTAAGATGGCAACATTCGTGCGAAAATTGCATGGTTGGTTCTGTAGGAGGCTCGACTTTAGTTGCTCAGCACAGCATAACTCAACAAAAGAATTTCATTAACAACGACAAAGAACTAGAAAACATGAAATATATTAGAGAAAATTAAACTCGATGCAGCTGACGTTACATAAGAACGTACACTCGATTACTCGGATCTAAAAGTGCACACCTTCAAATTTGCGCACAGCCTTTCATTTCATGAAGTCAACAGCCTTTCAGTCTATGGCATTATTAATATCTACGTACCAGGGAAACCCATAATACATTTTTAATTTACGCAAAAGTTCATTAACAACTTTCTTATGCTTCAGGGTACGCCAGGCAAGGATGTAAAATTGACCTGCACTTACCCTTTTACATTAGATGCTTAAAACTATATGTACCTGTATTTTAGCAATTCAGCAATATTAGCAAATTAACAATGATCTCCCCTTTACAGTAAGTATTAGCAAAGAGGATAATGAAGCTATTTCCATTTCCCCTATCCCCTCTTCTCATTAATTGCAACTAAAGTAGTAGTATTTAAAAAATTTAAAAAAAATTTTGATTGCAAAACTAGCCATTTAATGATTCTTAGCTCATAAAAGGGCATTATTATTATATATGAGTTAATGAACCTTAAAGAGCGCAAAGCAGTTATGTTTTTAATCAATGAGAAGGAATGAAAGGACCCTATTATTCTGATTATGGTTATTGATTAAAGATTATCCAATAAATATCATCAAAAATTACTTTAAACACGTGTAGAAGCAGTGGTCATATTACTAAGTTTAAAAACAAGCAAGTTCAACAGGATAAATAAGGAATTACACAATTTACCCTTGGCAAATTCATTGTCATGCTGCTAAGCAAGCATGTGTACACTGAAGAGCTGGGATTATTGGACACGGTTGAAACAATTTCCCAAAACAACTTACATTAATTCTCAAACTTCATTTTTTTGCCCATTTTTTACATAGGAAGTACAGTGCAATTGCAAAGAAACTATTTGTTCAGAATCGTGTGTTTGAATTTACATATAAAAACATACATGTATTTTATGGGCCTATCTCATTCGGGAAAAACTTCACGATCACTTGGGAAATTTGAAAATAAATAACGCAGCCAATATTAAAATGTCATGAACCTTCAATCCAAGCGTTCCGACGTTATTACGGAAAGAGAAACATCAACATGTTCTGTATGTCTTGGAATCGATCAAAATCTGCTAATTAAAATTTCGCAGCACGCGCTTTGCTAAACCATTTACCAACATATACATGTAGGTAAGAAATAAATATCGCGTATACTCTAGATATTTTTCGTCTTCTTAAAATGTCTTCAATGCTGAACATTGTGTATAAAAACCCAGGTGGGGTGCACACTCGTTGTGCGCACCTGCACGTTTTCTATGAGGTCATGGATGTAAAATCAACTGAGTGTATAAAATTGAATCGTGTATACAATTCCTTAATAACAATAATAATAACATAAAACGTAAGTTTTATCGCTACACAATAGCCAAAGCAGAACGAAAGTGAAAGTTCAAAAAATAAAATAAATTAATGTGTCTAACAATTTAAATTATAGGCTAGCTGGCATCAACATCTGCAGCAAAACATTTTTTACAGACTTCGCAAAATCTCGTGTATATTTACAGACTAATAAAGGTAAAATTTAGTGCAAACTAAATATTTGCCATGCTTGACACCCAACCTGAACAGATCATGCAGATAGCTGCGAAATACCTCCCAAATCATAAAATGAAATGGCAGTAGAGGTGCGGCAATTTCAAGGTCAAAGATTTTCAATGTTCATCTGTACGTCTGTAACTCGTTTATACATAAAGCAAAACGCGTACTCGCAGAACTACCTATTAAGATTCGTAATAAAATTTATTTACTTAGTTCTCTAGTAAAAGACGTAAATGAAAGGAGAAGTGGCATGCTCAATTAAATCAAATAAATACGTTTAACCATTTGAATGGCATGGGTATTTTTAACAATCACTTTCTCCATTTCGGTTATGGGAATAAAGGCTGTGAAATTCCTTTTATTGTGTTTCTGCGCTTATGTACACGTACCTGGACTAAACATGGTTCTCACGACTCGATGATTTGATGAATTTCGAGGAGCTGGTAAATGCCTAAGTTTCATGGTGGGCACGTTAACACTTCAAACTTCCTGATTTCTGTTAGAATTTCATTCATTAGATTTCAGCATTACGATTTGAAATCAATACGTCTAAGCCAGTGAAATCAAGAGATAATTGACTTTTTACATCTTCTCTATGATTGCTTGTACACTGAATTTATTTTAGGTGGTTTAAAATCCAGCATTACAATTCAAAATCAATTTTCTAAATCCTGTTAAATTAGTGATAATTTGCTTCGTGCAACTTATCTGTGATAACATGTTCAGTTGCTAGATGAAATACACTGGATATCTGTCCAACCTGTAGGCTATTCAAGCCGAGTCTTACTCCTTTGTTGACGTATTCCTTAAACTATGGACGCAATATAACTTATCTAAACGACTATAAGATTGCAGTACCATTACGGGTATCAAACATTCATTTCTATATCCTTTAACCGAATGAAGAATAGCGTTGCTCGCTCGGTACTCTAATAAACAATTTAAGACCCAGCTAGTTGTTTTTTCCTATAAATGTTGTGTTTTATAGTAGTTTTGTCTGTAGCCTAACTTGCTAAATTATCCAAGCACATCGACGTTCTTGACCAAATCACACTATAGTTCAGATTTTCGTATGCCTGTATCAAAGATAGTAATGATAAATGGACTTAAGACTTGTCGTTAAACAGTGATATTTCAACACCTCAGACAAAGCAATCCAATTGAAATGAGGTAAGATATACAAGTAACTGGCAAGACAGCAAGGCGGTTTGGTTTGGTAGCTAGAGGGTCAACTGAAGAAAGTTTTCTAGCGATTGGCTGTTCACTCCTCAACGTGGCTTCCATGCCACACTATTCACCATCTGTACTGGAGGGTTACTTACGTTAGCATCAGTGTTGTCCATGGCATCCACTCACATCACATGCCACCGCAATACGTGTCTCGCAACTTAGGATTAGGCACACGTATTCACTTCATCTTTTTCTCTAATTGTTTAGCTGAGGATTGCTAATCCCAGGAAAGAAGATTACCCAATCTCCATATCACCACTTGACAACACCAGGTTAGTGACGCTTACATAACTTCTAATACATACTTCGAATATTATGAGAGTTTAAAAAGATTATGGTGGTGTAACAATATTCGGTAACTCGTTAATCCAAATTATATAGGACGGTTTATATTGAAAAGAACTGCACTTACACATGATTTTGCAAAATCTATTTTCCGTAATCTCACATCTTAATGAGAAGACGAATCGTTAACATAATTGCAGAATTTTACTAGTTTTGTTCTTACTGTATTTTATGCTTTAATGTGGCACCAGCATCAAATGTAATAGGCAAATAAACAAACTTCCCATATAAAACGAAATGACTGCCTTGCATTCGCTAAATACAAACATTAACATTTCTATATGTTTACTGTATTCCATTCTGTTGTAAATACGCTCGTTTTTAAAACATTAAAAAAAGATTTGTCATATTACTTTTGTGCAATATATCGATCGTTTTATATCCACTTGAAATGGTTTTTAAGGCAGGTTATCGTTAAACCTTAGAACTTCATATTTCACAAAATGCCGAGATTTTAATAGGAATGTAGATCAAAAACGTGTAGTATTACGTTGTGGGAAAAAAAATTCAAGATCGTTGTTTTAAGTTACGCTCGTATTATTTGGGTGCTATATATTCCTAACACGGAACAATCACTGAAGAAAATCTTATCTTGTCACATAACACAAAACCGCGAACCATTAAATTGAGGTTACCTAACATTTTCACTTTTAATTTTTGGAGATGATATCATAGGCCCAGGCTCTTTGTTATACCTACGTGTACTTAGGAATGGAACAGCAGAGACGTTTTGCTTTCTTCCCTATTTGAATATATTGGCATTTGATATACAGGTACACGTAATGAGACTATCTTCAGGAACTTGGCTATTGATACTCATTATTAGACAAACCAAAAAGTCATTAAAAGGAAGTGTATGCTTATAACAACCTAATCTGAGCAGTGAACTTCTTAAGACTGTAATTTATAAAATTAAAAGTATACAACAACAACAACAAACCATAATGACTATTAGGGGTTACAACCCTACGTAAAAGTAAATAAAATACACGTACGTACATATAACATAAAGTACTGATGGCATTTGATATTTACTTCTCAATATGGATGAATATGGCCTCCACTAGAATTTGTGCAATTCCACTATTATTAGCACGCCATTAACAACTAATTATTTCTGTGGTATTTGATAATTGCGTTTGAATTGAAGAGGTGGTTTCGTATAGTATAGCTTGTTAGCGATGTATTTTCTGAATAGTTGCTGACAGGGGATCTCTGAGCAATTTTTTTCTCTGAAAATGGTTTTCCATTTTCTTTGTGAAAGGCACGCAACCCTAAATTCGCACGACATCAAGCCCTGCACCTGTGGCTTTTCAGACAATTAATACAATCAACGTGATTTCTTACGAAATACCAGTTTGCAGTGTTTACCAGGCATTGCAGACAAACACGAAAGGCTCATGGGTACACATACAAACTTGATACACAATCAGGCTGTGTGACTAAAATACAGTATCTTATTTGCTGAATCACTGATGAGGCATTTGCAATTAATACATTGCCAGTTTAATCACCATTGTAAATTTTACTTCGTTTCCTTACTCTCTCAATTGCAAACAAACAAACAATTGAGAAAGGAACCTTGGTAATTCTGTTTATATTTCATCCCTTATACATGTAATGGCAGTACACAGCTTATGGAAAGGTGATAAATGGATACCAAATAAACTATTCAATCTTAATTACGATAGTAACTTGTTTCATAATCGCAGACCTTCACACAATTTTATATGCGTGACAATTATCACAGCATCATTAACACTTCATTAAGTTGAAAATGATGACCGTGAGTCTGGCCCTGACTTTAATTTGAGGAAGTCTAAAATTAAGCAGAAAATCAACAGTTAAAAACTAAGTGCAATATCCTATTTAAACGAAAGCTTGTATTTATATGGGACGTAACTTTGTTCTTCCGCTCCCACGTCTCAGGGATTGGTTTCAACTACAGTGCTTATGCATATTAATGAATTTTTTACTTAAGATTCACTTCAAATACATGTACATGTATCATCATATACTGTACATTGCAAATTCTTATGCACTTTTGCAAAAGTCTCCAGTTACATCATTTAAAAAATGTAGTCCACGTAAATATACATATAGGCCTTTATGTATTTGAAAAAAAACATTATGCATAATTTTATTAATTTCAAATGTTAGAAATCAGCTCTAAACATTTACATTTTTTAAAATTTTTCTATGTAATGTTGTTTACCCTATAATAAAAGCTAACTGAATAGTGCCCTTAAGGTTGTAAAACCCAGATTGAGGCTATAGACTTTAGCTATCAAGTTATACAATCCTGATTCTTGGATATTACTTTGATATATTTTATGACCAAACCAGAATCGAGATTTTTTTTGACTTAATTGGCGCTCATTGCTGATAAAAAGCGAAGACAGGAAATAAAACAGACTTCCGTATTTGCACCAAACATATCTACACCAGACCCTGAATAACTCAAATATCCTTGGCAATGACCTTCAAATTACTCGAAATTGCCGTTGCCATTTCATACTTAAGGTCAATGCGATTGACACTAATTGGCATTCTATTAAGGAGAAATCTTCCGGTTTGCCTGCAGCGTGCAGCGGCAAAATCTGCACCTTCAATTTACAATGAATTGATAAAAAGCGAAAGCTTATTACAGCATTTTTATGGTTCAATGGTTCCCAAGGTTAGAGGGAAAAATAGCAACAGGATCTCAAAAACAGGCATCATATTAGCCGCGAAAATGCAATTTTCGTATCAATGTCAAAACAAAAAGGTAGACACGCTTAAATTAAAACAATAGCAAAGAATACATTCATACAGTAAATTCCCATTGATGGATTATTCGGTAGCCATTAAGTTGTAGAATTGATTACACGTGTGCTATAAAGAAATAAATCTGAATCGCTATACATTACTTGCAGTGTTCAATTGATTACATACACTGTACATGTACTCCATATACATGAATATATCAATTATTTTTCATAAACTAGGCTGCATGTATTAATTTTTCATTGCAAACATGAGTAACGCATCACACACAATAGGCCTATTTTTGAAGCACATTCAAGTACAGTATTTTGAACAATTTTCATTTTTACATGTACAGTATTGCGAACATAGAGAATGTTATCCACACACATACACACGAAAAGGCAATTAAATGGATAGTTTTTTTTGCGACACGTTAAGTTAAGTTAATGGAATGTATTTTCCAGCGATTAAAATATGGATTACGTTACGATCATTTATTAATGTCATATCAGTTATTCATCAGCATTTATTAAGGTAAGTGACTTTAAGAAAAGAATAATAAACGCAAACCTAATTAACAACAATAGGCCTACAGTGTGAAGGATTATAAATTCAAATTGCATCGTCATTCTAATCAACGTGAAAAAAATGTTTTATCGAATTAAACTGCATTTTCGGATCTTTAATTTAGTTATTGTTTTTATTTTTACAGAGAAGGATCAGCTTAAACTAAGACTAATTGACTTTCTGCACCCCTTTTCTGTTGCAAAATCTGATTAGCCAGAGCGTATTCCCATGCACTCAATTTCTTCATCGCTTGTAATCGCGTTGTAAACAAATCTTATAAATTAATAATAAGTTACTTAATTTTCATAACTGAGCTAGACCTTATATTATCTTTTACAGTTGCATGTAACGACCTACAGGATAATATTAAGGAATCATTACTTTTAAAATTATATTATACTGCGTATGAGCATAAAAAATGTGCAAGAGATACTTCTTTTATTTTAATAATCAAGTTTTGACGAAATATGACAATTAATTATTAGCATATGACATTAACATTATAGCAATATCCCTTGCATATATTTTATGATTTTACGCGATATAGGCTATATATATATATATATATTACGATTTCAAAAGAATGATTCCTGCTAAGTCGTTACATGCAATAGTAAAGGTAAACGGTAGTTTTATTTAAAGAAATGTTACCAATTATTGCTATAACCACGTTATATTTTGTTTTTATAAAATTAACAATAGCAAGAAGAACAGAAAATAACTTTTCAAACCAATTTTTAAATTAAAATTAAATTTAAATTAAATATTTTTTTTACTTTTAAGTTTACGAACATCATAAAATTCGAGCTGAACATAGTTTTCTAAAAAATATGCATATATATGATAATAGTAAATGCAAAATTCGCGAAATACGTTTGAAACAATTTGTGACAATATTCCATTACATGAATGTTCAACTTCCAAGCAGACATGCATATACATGTACTTATTGACCTCGTTCCTATTTGACATGTATATCAGAACGCCTAGACGTTCACTTAAGTATTGGATAGTTTTTTTTTCTTGAAATTTATCTCACTAAGGATAGTTTGGAAAACATCATAGGTTACCGACAACCTTGAGATAATATTTAACTACACGCACTCAATATTGAGCGTCTTTCAAATTCTACTCATTGGTCTATTCATTGGTTGAATTCCTTGATTGCTATGAACATTTACTCTGGTTAATCAATAAATTTAAATATTGATCTGCGCCTAGTTTTACGAACGCACTAGTTTTCATCTTTATTTCAGATTAAGGATATGGTACTTCAATCACAGAATAAGAAAGCAATTTGCAGTTACATATACATATTTTTGTCCACGAATTCCTGTAATTGAACTCCAGAGCTTTCTTCAGAATTAATCAAGTGTCTCTGGCGAACACTGTATTGAGGCCACATTTTGAATAGAATAGTCCCGCAAGTTTTATTTGAACAAACAATACACGACAACCCATTTTTTGGCAAGTTCAACTCGCAATTGGGGGTCTTTATCTCTAAAATGATAGCTCCGCAATTTCCATATTGCTTTCTCAGTGTGAGGCTTACTTTACCCTTCTTTCAACATTGTCAACTTGCTAGCCATGGTATTTGCCAATCCAGGTTTCATAACAAAACAATAAATGCATAAGTGCTATCCCTATAAAGAGTTTAAGGCAGCCAAGAATTTCCCGTGACTAGACAGTTTCATAAACGCAATAAACGTCGTTTCCGCCCAGTAGTCGGATATTGCATCGATTTCCGGCAGGCGAAATGAAAGTCCTTTTATAAGGTTTTCTTTTTCTTCCGATTTTATCACGCGATTTATGAATAAAATTGAAATTGACTAAGAGCGGGTGCACAATGAGCTGAACAGAGGAAATAGGATGGAAGGCGCACAAAGTGCGTGGAAACACAAAACCATGAAACCCATTGAAATTATTTATTACAAAGGTGCGTTTGTTCCCCAAACATGAGCCCAGGATGTATCTGGCAAGGAAATAACAACGCTTTCCACTACCCTTTTTTCATAACGAGACGAAGTGGTTCTTGCCCGAAAAATAGGGGGTTGTCATAAAGAAACTAGTGTCAACTAGGTTCATGACCGAGTGGCCTTCTGATGGCGGTACAAGCCATGTGGGGGGAACTCCTGGCACTCTTAGCAAATGGTTGAAATGGTAAGTGGTGGCGCCATCTAAAACCTGCGCACAGGTGCCAATGCTCCTTCCCATTCTCCATCAACTACCTGTGGCTTCCGAGGGGGTAACATCTTGTGAAGTCAGTTGGCTGAAGTCTTCGAGGACTTTAGCCTGACTTTACAGATTTCAATAACTTCAAAAGACTTCACTGCTTTTATTGAGACTTCATGAAGTTCAATTGAAGTCATGGAAATCTGTGCAGTCAGGCTACTCAATTTTTAAGAGATGTAACCCCCTCGTGTGGCTTGCTGTAGACCAACGAAGACACTGCAGTACCGTCTTAATTTGCTCATGCAAAACCGAGCATAAATTATCTAACATGCGCTATCGAACAACAACAACTGGCCAATCGATATAAATTATTGCTCCCAGTGTGAGCAGTGGGTTTACTAAGCCATTAACGGTGTCTCCAATCGCAATATTTTCGCCTTCGATCAGGTTTTTTGTCGGTTGTGGTTAAACGCTGCACTGGTTCCCAATAAGTAGGCAAGCTGTTGAAGCAAACGGGCAAAGCAGCATCTTCAACATCATGCCTTCTATGGTATGGCCACCGAGATGTCAGACCACCAAGTTATCAATAATCTACGCTTCATAAAAATGCAAATTTTAATTCAAATCGTGACGATGAACGTAATAAACAGCAGCGAAATGTGGCAACGTAGCCCAAGACTCGTTTACTTAATAGCGCATGAGTTAAAAGATGCTTCTGCACAGTGCTATTACATGTGGATATATACGAGCCCGTCCCAAGCCTTCATGGGCCAAAACACGAATGTAAAACAGCATCATGTCTATGACCTTCGGTTCACACCAAGCTTCTATAATTTAATACTGCTCGGATCATCGGCCTCAGTTTCTTCTTCATTCCCTGGTGGTGTAAAATATCGCTTCAGAATGCAAAATAAAAACGGAATTTATAAACTATAGGAGTGGGTTTTCAAGACAGGGCAGGGCACACAAGTCATGTTCTGACAATCAGTGATTAGGAAAACGTTATTTTATAAACTATATTGACAACAATTGAACTTTAAATATGACTTTCATTGGCATCTCTTTGATGAGTGAGTTTATTTGTAACAAGTATCATATAAGAGAAGAGTAGAAAATTGGAGTCTTGAGACTCCAGCCGAAGTCAAATTTTAAGAAATGTGCAAACAGGTCATATAATAAGCGAAAAAGAAATCTTTCTATATTAAAGAATTGTTTAATTTGTGGTTCATGAAACCTTTAAAAACTGAAGCTATAATGGAACCTCACAGAATGCTGGCCCATTAATTACAATAGCCACTTTAATTAGCATGCAAGAAAAAGGCCACAAGGTTTCTTCCTCAAATTACAGGCTGTGTGCATGAAAAGCAAATTTTAAAACAAGTTTTTGTCGTTGATCATCCAGTTAAAACGTTCATCGCTTTTCAATATGTTAGAGTACACGTTACGCGGTAAAAAAAATATCAAAAAAAGTATGTTACACGATGCCGTCAAAACTTTCCCCAATGCATTTTCACTAGTGCTTTTCAAATTAGAAATATGTGAACTAACCAGCGCGAGGTCGCGTTATTGGCTGTAGAAACAATACACGCAATATGCCGCTTCCTCATCATGGAAATGCCCGGGAAGCACGTTTAAATTTGATTTACTAGAAAGCAGAACATCTACAAGTACATGCAGACAGCTCCTTATTGTGCCAGACGTTAAGGCAGACAATGAAATGTGCTCTTTATGTTGAAAAACAAAGGTCTTTACTCCCATTGCCTATGACATGACGTCTCGAACTATCCATCTTTTACCAAGATTATGCCAAGATTATACCATCTTATACTTGAGTAATGAGTACCGAAGTCCTATCCTAGGGTTTAATTTAATAGAACATCAATTTTAATAACGAATACATAGGCTATGCATGAATATCGCCTATGTGAAGATTTATCACAACATATATTTTTCCAGTTTTTCTTTTTTAATTTTAGATAAACTTTTCATTATACTGTCTGGATCATAAGTCCGCTAAGATCATAAGTCCTTAAGACCGATCCAAAAATATGCCCACCATGCACACACATTACACATGTTTACTTCAAATATTTGTTATAATTGCTAAATTGACTTTTTACCGTGTAGAATTGGATGTCTACTAGACAAAAAAATAATTCAAACCTTAGTGGACAGCCAATTCTACATGGGGAAAATATCAGTTATAATAACAATTTGAAGTCAAGATGTGTAACCTTTTTGCTTAGTGGGCATCCTTTTTGGTCGGGCTTAAATCGGGAAAAGGAAAAACCACCATAGCACACACACATTTTGTACGCATCACTTACTTGATAGTGGATAAAGCAAATTCCAATTAAATGCTGTTTCCAATATCCACACCATCAAATTGGGTCAAGTTGTTGGTGTTCTGATGGTAAGAAGTTAAAAATTACATAATGGCTGATTGAATTGGTTGCCGGTTCAAAGACAATGAATAACGGCTGTTGGATAACTAGAGCAGATTAAAATAATTGAAAATTTGCCACAGCGTATGCAGTGAACTGCATTTTTTAATTTCAGTTTTGCGTATTTGTGTCAACTCTTAGAGTCTACTCGTCTGCTATTTTCCCCGGATATTATCTGATATGTCAGGTCTAAAAATGCTTGCTATTCTGAGATGTAATTTAAGGGAAGGTTTCGAAGTTCGACCAATTTTACCGGCGGAAATAACCGCCAGTTATAAGCAGTTTTCACGAGCGAAGAAATCTGGCAAGTCATTCCGTTTTTTCTCCAATCTTTCTGAGATGCCATTTAAATGGGAGGACTTAAACGCCCATAAATATTGCGGAAACCGAAGACGCAAACGTATTTAATCTGCATCGAATTAAAAATGTCTCCTAAACCGGATAGGAAAATCGCCCCTTTTCCCCGTGCATGCTTTGCCATAATGGCATTTGAAAGCAGCCTATTGTCAAGTAATTTATGAACTCTGCCAAGCCTTTCTCATAGTTTAAAAATATAAATTCCTCGCGTGCTTTTATCGCGGAGGTGTGACATCGGAAATGTTATTTTAAGAGCATGCAGCTCGAAATCACACCAGGGTGCACGACGAGAAAATCTAATAACATCGATAGTAGTGGCATCAAAGAGCAACACCTTTATCGAGTTAAGCGACACATAATAACAAAATTATGTGCGAAATACCAACAATAAAAGGGGTATTTTCTAATTTTTTCACTCAGCAACTACATGATCGAAAAACGATAATGAACAACGAAATTCTTGCCAGACTGCTAAAACCTCATTTCTATGGTACCATTGAAATTAATTTCACGATAATTAAATACCATCAAGCTTTTGATATGTGTATTGATGATGGTCGCATAATTTTAGCAGCTTGCGCTGGTTGTTTTCTTTGAAATTACACTGACATATCAAAATATTAATTCATGTATGTTTATATTACAGGATTCAAAATTAAAGATGCCGAAAATATTACTCTACCTATCGTGCCTACTGTGTGTGGTAATCAGGCCAGTTTATTTAGGTATGTGAATAAGGGAAGGTACCAAAACATAACGTCGTAAGTGCCCGATCCCTGTGAAGTCAAAATTAACTTAATGCTAATGTACCGTTTTGTGGTCCAAAAGTGTCTTGGCAATAAAACGTTTTTGGAAAATTTCAAAGAAAACAATGTTTCAACTAAGTGCACGTTTCTGTTTTTTGAAATAATCGTCAATGGTTTACAACCTTTGGACCGTTTGTTCTTTAAACGAAATCAAATTAGTACCATCTATATTTTTCACGACACCAGTTTTATTTCACTCTCCATGAAAAGATGATTTTTTGGCACTTGATACGTTATAGTTTGGCACCCTTCGAGTAGTGCTGAAATGGAAACCAGCAAATGTCTGACCAACTAACTTCACCTTAATCTTAATTTGCAGCGCCAACATTAATTGACATGACGCCATCAAGTGAGATTTGGGCAACAATCAAGGCAACAGAGGGAGCTCATATCAACGAAAATGCCAATTTCAGCGAGTCATTCACAGTTGATTTGGGCAACCATAACAGCCCAGAGGGCGATGGTAGCGAGACTCCGACAGCTCGAAGTGAAAATGTCACATTTTCGGAAACGTTGGCAGATCCAACTGCCAGTGTGACAGACATGACTACTCTCAACGCAATAAGTGATGATGTCTCCATAACTACATTTTCGGTTCCACAATTAAGAGCAGAAATTTCGACCGAGGAAGCACCACGCAATGATACCCATTTCCCTGATGTGGAGGAGGAATCCAACGATGCAAAAAACAATGCTTCTGATGCCAAAGACGAAAACATTACACCCAGCGAACAAAGCAAACTGCTGGAAGAACCTGATCTCTCTAACTCCAACTCAACCGGTCGTAGTGGTCTATTAACTGAGGGCAATTCTTCAATTTCTAGAGGAAACAGAGTCACCTTCGTCCTGCCAGGACCAGTGTATTTCTCCTCCCACGCCATTATCAACACCAGCGAAGTTAGTGGCCCATCAAAAACAAAATCTGACGAACCCGCCACAGTGTCAGAAAATGCCACAGAAACTTTGCATTTTAATGGTAGTGACATTGGTGTCACAGATGGGGCCATCGAAGGCAGAGAGGAGCTTTCAGTTTCATCAACTCTCTCAGCAGAGGAAGACGCTACCCAAGAAGCAACGACAGTCAGAATTCTTAATGAAAGTGAAGCTGAAAAAGATCAGCTATCTTTCAACGCAACCCAAAACTCTTCCCTGATTGATGACGTCGAAACCGCGCTATCGCACGGCCCCAACATGAGCAATTCCGCCTTCGTAAACGACCTGGCCGATTTGGTATCTTAAATTTCCTCCTTGAATGCCACGGAATTGGGAGAGCAAGAAGCGACGTCATCGGGGAATTCCATCAATGCGACCCAGCCAGCCGAATCGGCAACTAGCGAAGAGCCAAATGCGACCTCATCAGAAATCGGTGAAACCAGATCCTCCTCCTCTTTAGACGAATCGCTAAGTGGCCAACCCAATTCGAGTTTGGAGGAAAACCGAGACAATGCAACGAACACTGCTCTTGTTTCAGAACACCATTCCAATCCCGATAACAGCACGGAATTAAACGAGATTTTGAGCTGGAGTTTGGAAAACAAATCAGAAATCCAAGACAACGAAACGAGCATTGAATTCGCTTCAACCCAATCTTCTGCATCCAATGACAGTTCGGAATTGAACGAAATTGGCGAGTCCTCGCGAGATTCAGCGACAAATGAAATTACCCCGAATTTCAATGATGCTGAATCGGTTACCGAAGCCCTGACAGAAATCAATGCTGATGCGATTGCGACGCCTGAAGCAACCGCTGCGAACTGGGACGTCACCACCGAAATCGCGACCAAATCTGGCCTTTCAGGCAATGAAAGTTTGATGCAGAGGAACGACATAAGCACGGAAAAAGCTTTAATAAACGAGAGCGAACAAATTACTACAATATTCCCGACAGTGGTGGACGATGGCACAAACGACATTGACGAGACAGTTGAAAGCACAACCGTCTCTGGAGACGACTTGTTTGCCAATACACCGCTGGAGTATTTCATTAATTCAACAACGATTACCACTCTGGATTTAACAACGGTGGCTTCCATCGTCGGCTCCCAGGCGTCACCACCTCACTCGCTCCAGGAAATATACAATCGTAAGCCATTAGTATTCAGGAACCTCTTCATTCCCACATCATCATCCATGTTTTCTTATCACACGAGTTATATAGGACCCTGACAGGCCAGATGGGGTGCTGATTACATCCCAAGAGCGAAAGAAATGGTTAGGTTATAAATTCAGGCCAGCTAGGTTACAAATTAACAACTAGTCTACTAGAGTCATATGGAACTGAAATAGATACATGTATACAACAGGTTGTGCAATTAATAAAGAGAAATTCAACCCAGGATCACTAATACGTTTTAGGGTTTATTCCCAGACCATTTATTGAATTACATTATATTGTTAAAATAATTACTGGAGACCCGATCATAAGAACGGTTCAAAGGGTGTCTACGAAATTTCGTGATGTCAATTCAAATACTTTTCAAGGGTTTCAAATGACTATTCGTATATGCTGTTTTGACATAATTTGAAAAACAAAGTGGAGTATCTCAGCATTATTCATTTAAGGCTGAACCAAAAGAATGACCACCATGCAAAAAATATAGACATTTTTTGCTTCAAATACTTATTATAATTGCAAATTAATTTTTTTCCGTGTAGAATTGGTCGTCCACTAGTGTCTGAGTTATTTTTTGAAATTTGAAAATTCCGCTAATATATATACAATGTATATATTAAAGAAAAACGTAATGCAACCCTCTTCGGAGGCTACATTGTGAAGAAAAACACGTTTTCGGAAGTGGCGAAGGTGTTTTCTCTCAAATTTATTTAATATTTTATAAATAAACAAATCATTTTCAAATTATAAAAAATAATTCAAACCCTAGTGGATGACCAATTTAGGAATTATAACAAATATTTAAAGCAAAAATTGCAAAAACATTTTGAAAAATGAATAAATACATCAGCCATAAAATGAATTATCCTAACATAAAATATAGCGTGATTTCAATGCATGTAATTACTTGGAGACCATGTATTTGCCATTTATGACCTCATCGAACGCACTCTTATATTAATAATTTCTAAATTAATGACCATAATAATGAAATTCGCTCATTTGACAAGCCTCTCCCTAAAACCCCTATCATAAATAACGTAACCCGAACTTTCCCTTGAGTCATTAGGGGAATTTTAAAGTGAAAATCATAGGGCGATAAAAACAATGATGTTTTTGTTTTTAATGAAGGACACCCTTCAAAAACGAGCTGCAATCACCAGGGACGCGAATATGCTACCGGTCAGCATGTCGAGCAATTGGACCCGTGCCATTTCTGCGTTTGTGTCAACGGCTACCTTGACTGCTACTGGAAAAACTGTCCTCCGGCGCCAGAAGGATGCATGGAGCTGGATTTTGATGGCGTTTGCGATCGATCGCTTTATCTGTGTCGTAAGTTTGACGAAATGCACCGTGCATCTTTCATAATTTTATTTCTGGACGCTTATTGCATCTATTTTTACGATTCTAGCCATTCCTAAGAGAGGGGAACCTCTACCATTTCCTGCAAATTCCATCTCCAGATTTCGGCGTGAGGCCAACTACACTGAGCGTAAGTATGGTGTTTTTATTTGATTATTCAATCTTCAATATTTAAGTGTTACCGAATCGAGCAATAATGGCAAGGATTTTTTCTCTCTATTTGATGGTTGAAAAAGGCATGCCATAAGAGAGCACGATTGTGTGCTTACGGCAGATAAAAACTACCATATTGATTTACTAACGTTTTATTATACTACTACAAATCTGTCAGAAAGCTTTTTTTTGGCAGATAAGTCAACGTTGATTTAACTTCTTCAGTAGAAGCTCAACTCGAGTCTAACATTAATGCTTTTCTATTTTAAGTATCGATATACAGTTTTAAGTCTCAGCATATTACCAATAGAAAAGTCTACAATACAAATACCTCAACTTTTCTAAAAGTTTCAGGGAAAATGTTGTGGAAACTTTAGTTAACAGGATTGTTTCTTAAAACTCACAAAATCTGGTTTATTTTGACAATTTCCCAATAATTCAAACAGTGTGACATTCGATTGATATTGAGCTTTCTTTAACAGCGCAAGGAACATAAAAAGATAGCTATGGTCGCATGTTGATGTTATCGTACCAAACTGAGTACTGTCAAGAGTCTTGAGGTTGAAACTCATTGAAAAGAACGTTATACAATAGCACATTTAAGACAGAATTTAAGCATCTTGACTTACCAGCATTTTCGATTAAGCTTGAAAGCGATAATGACGTTTCAGTCTCAATTCGACGAAATATGACATGGCGATATAGAGATAACAAATAACGGAGAATAATGGCAACTCCAATGCAGACACTAATTCGTCGTTATCCGTTCAGACGCCGCACGGACATCTTTATAAATAGCTTTCTTGTCGATATATCGATTACTGTAACAGGACATGATCATCGAGGAATGATATCATAGGACTATTATGGCCTGACACAAGTTGAAGCTATAGATGCGCCGGTTGCAATAAATATGTACATGCATATTATCAGCTCAAAGGTTACTGATAAGATAAGCATTCGACCAAAAGCCATCTACAATATCATTTGCTAGATGATATCTAACATTCTTCTACTGCAGCACAGATGTATTATACATACATGTATAAACAATGACAGAGTAAAATGTAGGCAAAATGTCCAAATAACTAAACAACTGAATTCACTTTCTCAGAGAAGTAACAGTACATCAGCAAAAAAGATGTCGCTGTTGGTCACATTTGATCGTTATTGGACATGCAATATTGGGGACAAACCCTGAATGATTTCGTGGCCTATGTTAACATGCTGTTTTTTTTCTTTTTGCTCTTTGCAGTGACCTGTGACATTTTGGGCGTTCAGTACAGAGTTGGTGAACTGATTGGGGTTGCCAGTGACCCTTGCATGGAATGTCGATGCGCATTGGACAGTCTATATTGCTCACCAAAGTGTTGTTTCCAGCCTGTGGAATCTGGACAGGATCCGTCTAAAAATTCCAGAGCTAACGATGCTGTATGGCAACCAATCCTGGCTCATCCTCTAAAACATTTACGCCAGGATTTTGAAAATCATTACAGGGTGTGACTCCAACGAGTATTTTTTGATTGATGGACATTATTATGTGCACCGGAAGTGCACGGCTATGGCATTTAGTATTGTACTAAACAAGTCGCTAAAGTATGCATCGATGGAAACAAGGGATACAATTGGTTAAAGCGTGAATAGTGTACATAAAAAACGTTGCAGCTATCAAAGCTCGTATTTGAGGGGGATTCAATGTATGCTTAATTTATTGCAATTCACCCATGCGATGCGGTAAGATACGGTGATTAAAAATTACTGGGATTAAAACTATCGCCGGCACAGCGAAACCCAATTCAGTGCAATGCATCGTGCAGGGAAGTCATGGAAATTTGTTGGTTTGTAAATAGGTTTATGAGTATTTATATGAATAAATTGTTTTTAAAAAGAATGACGTGTTACAAGTTCATATGATTACATGCATTGAACCATGAAATAGCATCTTACTTTTTATTTATTATTCGAAGAAAAATATAAGAAAATACATGTATTACGACGACAAATCAGGTAAAACGAATGTCAAAACAGCTGTCAATCACTATGCAATGTTCATAACTATTCGGGGATAAAATTCAGCAGACACTTGTATCTATAGCCATACATTTCTGGCTTTGCGTAGTACATTTCTTGGAAATAATGATAATCTAAGGAAGAAACGAACAACGACTGAATGGCTGTCACTAAATATAAAGCCTAATAGCAAACGTCCAGCACATAGCTGAACACATGGTATGCACGAGCTCATTTTTCGACACCCTGTTTCACGATACCAGTATTAATTAAGCGACATGTATGCACTAATTTTGAGGATTTAACCTCCAGAGATGTTCCCAGCATCTATAGACCCTGTTTCGTCATTTTCTCAGCAATTCGATAATCCAATTTTACCTCAACGCTTCATTCATTTTACATTTTTATAAAGATGGCTATACTTTGATTGACAATTCTAACTTTGTTTATATTAAATGTGCAGAAAAGAATTCTTTGGCAAATTGGTCCCCATGTAGAACACAAAGGAAATCCAGCAAACTATCGTCTCGAATTCGCTTTTAAATATCTAGATAAAGCTGTCATTGAAGTTTTCAAACTTAACACATTGTAGTTTACATTCACAAGCCAGCAACACCCCCACAATGCACATCGTTCAGTATATCACAATAGCCTTATGGTAATCTAACAAGCTCCAGCTTACAACATTTGGCATTTGTCAGTATCATACGAAAGAGTAAATTCTATAATTCAATAACAATGAATAGGGCAATTTCAAAGGGAAAGCTAAAGTGTCTGTCTACTTAGCAAGATAAAACTATCTCACGAAAAAGTATGTCAAACTTTACCATATAATTGAATCACTCTCTCCTCGGGACATCACAACTAAATTTTACAACCCCTCTTCCCAGTGAAATCATATCAGGGTTCAGTGTCAGTGTTGGACTCGCTACGCATAGGAGCGATGCAAAACATTCAACAATGAAAATCACACAAGCCCAAGTACTGATCGAAAATACTACCCTGATTTGAGGGATAACATAAGTTTGATTATACTCGCTTTAATCAATAGTTAGTTGATGTTTTGCGAGTTAATTCTTTAAAAAGCCCCTTAACTGGTTTTAATCTAACGGAAAATGAAAGTATTTAAAAAAAACACTACAACTGAAACCTAATTAACACCACGATCTATTCAGGATACAAGCGTTCAATAGAAATGCTTTGACACGATTACAGATTATATTAAACTCAGGAATCAATAGAAGTTAATTGGTCGGTTAATTATTGATACCATGTCTCGGAGGAACAATTTAAATGCAATATGAATGAAAGCTTTGCGGGTAAGCTATATCATTATGATTAACTTTTATGCGCTAAATTCTACATAATAACGCTAGCCTTGGTCACACTGTCCAACATGTTCACCCAAACTTTTAAATACGTTATCCAAATACCTATAGGCCTACTACTACTCGGCATTAATAGACCCTGAGAAGAAGTATTCTTAGTGTCTATTGCAAAATGTGTCATAGTCCCCACTTTTACAATCAATGTTCAAAATATAAAAATCTTACTTGTGAATGACTTGAGATTATACTTCATATCAAATGAAATAAGCCAATTTGATTGATCTATGCGTGACTAAGAAGGAAGCATCGCAATGCTACAGTAGAACGCTACATGATAACTTTTAATTTAGCAAAGTGCTTTCTATAATATGTCTTATGAAAATTGTTCGAAACAAGTCATTTCAAAAACTAAGTAAATGCTTACGTTCTGGTTAAATACAGTACGAATTACTGTAAGAATCTACAATGCACTAAACATACTAGCAAAAAATTACCAAACAAAATTAAAAAATATTAGATAGAAATACATGTAGTTGATGCAATCTGTTCAATGAACACAACATCGATTAAAGTAAAAGCAATGATAGCTAACAAATAAAATAACACTGTCTGCCTATTAAAATGTGTTTGCATTGGTTCACAAATAAAAATATAGTCAATTTATCAAAAAAATGAAAACGGTATGTATAGCATGAGATATACGTTCGTGATAGATAAATATGCTTAACAATTATAAGCTGTGAAACATGTTATTAAATTCATTCGTGTAATTCTCCTTAATTACATCAGCAGCCAAATGCAAACTAATTTAATATCCTAAGCCAACTTGGTTAATTTCAGGTTAGTTTAGTTTCCTACAAAATTGAATTAATTCTAACGAGAATCTCTACAATATGTGTTCACCCTCCATTCGGGGGAACTGAGTTTGAGTGAGCTTACGGCTTATACAATGTAAAGCCTTCGCATACTTGCTAGCACGATCGCATAGTTACACAAAACTCTCCAGAGATGGCGATGGATGCTAATAAATCTGACTTGGAGTTTTGCCAATAGGCGCCAGTAATGAAAATGCATGAATAATAAATCGTGCTCTTAACATAACGATAAAAAGCCCTTTTTGCGCAGTCCTTTCAGTGACTTGATCCTAGGGCTGGAGAATAAAAACGAAAATGTAGCTGCCCTTCCGTTTTAAAAAACGGGCCTAAATCAAGCGTTTGATTCAGGCTAACTTCCATGACCACCTTGTTATAGAACTAACAAGTAGGGATCAATGGTGAGATTTCATAGTTGGAACAGTGTAATGATATGGTAATGTGAAGAACGAGAGAATCCTCTCAAAACAGCAGACGGGGTATCGAGAAAGCCCAAAACATTACCCAAAACGATATAGCCCTAAACTCGGCTGCCACAGATTTTGTCACCTCCAAATCCACCACAGCGTTCTCCAGGGGCATCTTCACTTCGACTTCGGTGCTGCGAGGGGGCGCCACCGTCGGACATTCTTCCAGCTGGGCGATGTTTACGGAAGACGCCTTCTCCCCATGGTCGGAAGACAGACAGAAGTTATTCTCCAGAAAGTCAGGAGACAATTTTTCGAGGCCGTTGATCAGTCTGTGCAGGACGCAACTGCAAGGGATGCGATTGGACGTGAAGTTAAATCTCTTCACTCTGGACGCTTCCAAGCCCACCAATCCGTTCTCCTTAAAGTCCATGAAGCTGTTCTTGCCGATGATCAGCGTGTCGATGTACTTCATGCCGTTGAAGGCGCCAGCTTCAATCTTGTCGAAAGTGTTGTCTTCCAGGCCGAAATAATTGACACGTACCAATCCGCTGAAGGCCCCAGTCTCCAGGGTCCCCACGTGAGAATTACGGATTTCTAGTCCAGCAACGTTGAGCAAGCCCCTGAAGGTGAACTGCTCGATGGCAGTCAGATTCATGCCTTCCAACCTAAGAGTGCTCACGTTTTTCAGTCCGTTGAAAGCGTCAGGCTCGATCTTGCGAATCCCTTTGGGGAAATACAAGAACTGCACGTTGCTGAAGCCGGTGAAGGCGTTGGTGTGCACCGTCATAATTGGATTCTTGATCAGGTACAATTCGCGAATATTTTGGCAACCGTAAAAAGCGTTGGCCGCTATGCTTTTGATTTTATTGTAGCCCAGATAGACGCGCTGGACGTTCTTCAGGTCGGCGAACGAGTAGCTGGCCAAGATCTCCAGCGGATTCTTCTGCAGGGCTATTTCCTCCATGTCAGCCAGGCCTCTGAAGGCGTACTTTCCTATTTCCGTTATGTTATTGTCGTCTAGTCGCAGCGATTTCAACTGGTTATAACCCTTGAAGGCATCCTGCGGTATAGCTCGAATGTGATTCTCGTTTAAGGTTAGATATTTGGTAGACGTCGGAATGTCAGATGGAATTTCCTTGAGCGAAGCTAAATTGCAAATAACCTAGAAAAAGAGACGGGAAAAAAAGCCATGGAGTCGATTACGAGCATCAATAATAATGGGAGACACGAGGCCTTTCACGTGAATTTATTCAAATTCAAGACCGCTGTCGTCTTCTTTTGGATGGGTTCAACAACTTTTAAGCACAAATATCATTCATACCAGATTCATCTTTTTTCAAAAAAGAAAAAAACTTATGAATAAAATGAAAAAAAATGTTTCTGTTAGACTTGGCTAAATACGATTCATGCAACATGCTTCAATCTCTCAGCAAAGCACTGGAACATCCACTGCATGCAGTTTTCAAAGAAAGCAGATACTCTAGCAGTAACTCTAACTCAGAGTTTATTAATTGCAGCTAGAGATAAGAAAATTAATTGCGTGCTCTGCAATAAACAGTTACAATAAGCTTAACAGCAGTTTTTAATTGCCATACAAACCGCTCGTCAGTGAAGCTTTTATAGTTTGATCAGAGCTTCCTAGCCTAGCTTTGGGAAATACACAGCTGAGCACTTTTCTAGGAGTTTAGTAGCTTCAAGATTGTATATACCAGTCACAGTTTCAAACAAGCTATTTATATAGTTGATGTTTATGCGAAACACAATGATGAATTACAAGTTTTCAAGTGAACTTACATAAACCAGCTGGTTTTGATGTTAACGCTGCGCTGGGTTTAGTGCTAACAGAGAAAGTTAAAAGTTCGTTCATACTGTGTACAGCAGGGTAATGAATAACATAAATACAACCAATTATAATGAGCACCGAAGAGACCCACCAAAAGCATTGCTCCGAAGAAATAGACCCGAGTTGCGAGTTAACAATATGTTTTCTATCTGGTGTTCGTCAATTATGCAACCAGCCATTTATTGAAATTTTTCTCTTGAAGATTAAAAATCATGATTTTATTATTTAAAAAAAAAGAATAAAAATCAATTGCTTTTGACTTAATGCCAATTAAAAAATAAAACTGCTGTAGTTGCTGCTTTTATTGCTCATTATGTTTATTTTTGCATTTTCAAAAAGCACTTTAATTAGTCAAACACGTCCGCGTTGTTCCGTATTATTGAAAACGTCTGCTATTTAACACGGGATTGAAGGTCAACTGACATTAAGATAATTTATAATCCTTAGAAACGATGGAAAAACCAACGCAAACGTGCTATCATGCGAAAGCACGTGATGATCCAAAAAACAAAGCGCATGTTTATTTAGTAAAACATGTTTTGCTCAATTAAACACAGTAAAGTATTTTAGAATTACTCTGAAATTTCATTACATTATTTAAGAGAGTGGCATCAAAAAGTAACTAGTATATTAGACCACCTTAATAACCATCAAAATGCTTTTGAAAATTTATTTACAGTTTTGAATGGATCCCAAATGCACGTAAGTACAATGCAATGCTTTTAGTATAAATAAATTAATAAGATAAATTAAAAAGAATAGCCAGAGGCCCCACCAACTGCAATGGGGGCAGCAATTTAAAAGTGAAAAAAAAATCAAACTCGTTTTTGTATAACAATTACAAAGGTACGGTTTCCTGAGCTTTTACTGTTGTTGAATAAACCCTGGTAATGAATATCGTAATTGAGGGCACATGGCAACGTTCTACAGTTACCATGGTGTCGCAAGTGTCGCAATTTTTATCTTTTACAAGTTTTTTTTCTCGTTTCGTATTCTATTGGCACCTAACCTCATTAGTTCGACTATACAACTAAAGTTTATATAATAAGACACCTAGAAATGTAAATACCGGTGACTTCGAGCTAAAGAACCAACTAAACCGCTTTCGTTAGACTTAATAAGGAGAAAAAAACGACCGATTAATCGGAGCGAAGCATGGAGAACAAGCCATGACAAATTATGTGGACACAAAAAGTTTTTATTTTGGTTGGATCGTATTTCACGTGCAACTGCCAGACAGGGGCAAACTTGCTAGACATCAGCTGCCAAAAGCCATAAAACTAGCCCAGCCGAATATAAATAATAGCGGCTAAAGGTTAGCCGATTCATATTTCCATTTTAAAATATTTTTTTTTTAAAAAACGAAGCATAATAAATCCCAATATATTTATAGGACGACCCGCGCAAGTTCTTGAAGTTGAGGTCGCAGCCTTGATTCAGCAAGCCACCGTGCAATATCGATTTTTGGAGGGCTTTCGAACATTCGCAGGTCATTGTACCCTGCAAGGTTAAGCTCCAACCACAACAAATATATAAACGCGACACAGCCATCGTCGCTATTGATCTTTGAGGAGGCGCTAAAGGGTTCAAATTAAGCGGAATAAGCGCCTTAGACCTTTCAGCAATTGTTCAGACAATGACGAAAGCTGTCGAGCGTTGCATTTTGAGACACCATTGCTTGCCAATTAAGGCAAGAAAGCCGAGCCCCTTGAAATTAGCAATCACGCACAGCAAATGGAAGCATCCAGGTGCATTCGCTCGAAAGTGAATGAGGGGTACTTAAGATTCCGATCAATGGTTGCCATATGTTCTCTTGGCTCCTATGGCAACAACGGTGAAATTGGAAGAAGTGTAAAAAAAACAAGTGCTCAAAAAACAAATAAAAAAAACACGCACCCCCACCTACAAATAGCTGGAAGCAGTGCTCCAAATAAACGAGGCTATTCATAACGCCTATCGGTAAGGCCACACACACTGCCTTTAGGGTACTATCTTCTCGTCCAGGCTAGCGAGACGTAAAAACCGCTTTCGCCCAAAATGGAGCTGCAGCGCAATTTGTTTCTATTATTTTTTTCAGGACGTGTATCCCTAACGAGCATCGGCGTCGGTTTTATGGATATCCGAGGGTGTGGTTATCGCCCACTAACGACATCCATTCACCCTTTATGGGTACGAACACAACCATGTGCAATGACCGCAAGCAGGAACGCGACGCGTGCGCATATCACGCGAAAGTGAAATTGACATTCGTGTAGCAATTCCAGAGTATGGATCCGTGCAAAACTTTAACATCCAGAACGCAACGTTTCCACGTAGGTGAGGGTGAGTGACAAGGGACGCTATCTGACAAGTTGCAGAGTTTCAGTGCCGCAAACCCTAGGGTTCCCTCAGCTTTAGTCCAAATCCCCATACTTTTCCAGGTTTCCCAGGTTAAAAATGTAATTTTCCTCTGAAATGTAAGGTTTCCCTAGAGAACAATAATAAGTGAAAAGAACCTACGTTTGAACATACATTAAAACAATGAATGAATTGAATAAAACACTTTTAGGTCTTCCATTAGTTAATAGAATGTCGCAGGCGAAACTTTGCGTAAAATTCTATACAAATTATGGCTTTCGACTTATATTTCTCTAAATATGATTGCTGAGGGATATCACGTGCATGTGATGGAAGAATGTAGGCAAACAAAATCGAGATTACAAATTAGATTCTGACTTATATATAAGCAAATTATTTTTTTCTCAAATTAGATTGAAGTGAAAAAAGCCGAAATTGAACCAAAATTAAATGACATTTGAAAAATCAATTTAGAATAAATGACCATCTGTGTTAACTCTACAAATAGCTTCGATCAATCAATAGGCTATCTCCGTGTGATTAACATTCGGTCATCAACTTCATTTACTTCAAAACACCAAGCTGTCTTACACTACAGACTGTATTATTAATCGGGCAATAACTGTCGCAGTAAGAAGACTGCACCAGAATTATCTACGAGTGACAAGTTCACAGTCAACAGACAGCTTTAACAAATACATCTTCTTGCTGCCCTATAGAAAATGTGAATTGTAAACATCAACACCGAACACAACATCATTCCCGGACTTTCTCCGAGATGAAGATCGAATGACCTACCGCCACGCCGAAGGCGACTGAGCAATGCCTAGTCGTAGATGGAAACCGGAAGCAAAACAGACCCAGTATTTTGATAACAATTCAGTTATGAGTACGTGTTACGGGCGGGCCTGGTTGCGGGGGTCACTAACTCGATCGACCCACGCGAGTGCCGTCTTTGTTTTCAAACACGTTTACGTAAATAAAGAGTTTTCCAATTCAGGCATCATAAACATTTGTTGCGCACCCAGAAGGGTTTTGCAGCCAACCCGGACCAGAGCATGCCATGCAAGCAAGATGCCCACAAGCGCATTCGGGATTTGGGAGCAGCGTGCGCGACCCATTTCAGCAAAATGCAACGGGAAGGTAAAATAAAAAAATTTAAAAAAAGTTGTGCGTGGGCTTACCTGCGAAGTCACGAAACAGGCGCATCCCTCCGGGCAGGCGTGGGCCACCTTGCTCGTGGCCAGAATGAGGAGCAGCAGAACGCCATATCTGTGGACTAAGCTCGTCTTCATGGTGGCTGGATGGCTCCTGGACTCTGCTTTCGACGAAGGACCTGCACGAGAAAACCGAGGAAGAAAAGTGGAGTTGTAAGCAAAGAACAATAAGATCGGAGGCAGAAGACAAACACGAGTGGCAGAGAGACAACCCACAGATAGCAAAGCAAGGCAGCAGAGAGCTTGGAGTGGCTGATTCACAGTGACGAAAATAGCCGTGCACTACGCGATACCCTCACCGCCACGCTCGTACAAAGGCAGCCTGGAGAAACGATACGACCCTCGGGGTCGTCGGAAAGGGGTGCACTTGGGAAGATAATGCCAGATTGTCAACTCTTCTGACGGGACACCGAGGACCAGCGGCAGGATGTGAACCGCATGGTCAATGGCCACGACGATCGAGTCCAATGTCGAGGCGCCAATGACCCGAATAAACGATTCCATTTGCTCTCCTTCGTTTTGATGTGCTCAGCAGGCGTGTTCTGGCTTGCAATGTGGGATGGCGCTGGACTAAATTTTCAACGAGTAAATCCTTTCCAGGTTTCGTTAAGTGTTGCTTTCAGAAATGCCGATTCCAACGGCAAACGCCACATGTTAGACGTAATCGTCCATTTCCGATGTGGAAATCAGTGGAACGTATCTACTTTCTGACAATATCAGCCCTACCGTGTACAGAATTTAATTGGTTTCGACTTCCGACTTTTAAGGTCGACCAAAAAGGATACCCATTATGCAAATGAAAATTACACATCTTTGCTTCAAACGCGTATTATAATTGCTAAATATATTTCCCCCTGTGCAGAATTTGTTGTCTATTAGAGTCCTACACTAGCTATTTTTTATAATTTGACAATTTCTAGTCAAATGCAACCTCCGATGCAACCTCCGTCTATCTTTGGAGGTTTCATTTTGTTTTGTTATAAATAAACGGGACATTTTCAAATTATAAAAATACTCATACCCCAGTGGACCATTAATTCTACACAGGAAAACGTTTATATAACAATTTCAAGCAAAAATGTGTTTACCCATTGGCATTACAGATAAATTTTCGAAACGCACTTTTACTATTGAAATATTTAATTACTACCACATGTATAGCACTTTCATTCCTGATTTACCTCATGGAAATAGCTATACTATATACATGTAGCTGTATATCATCCTATAGATTATCTTAACTATTATTATACCTAATTACCTAATATTATAGCATCTAAATTGCATTAGATTTATTAGATTCCAATATGACATCGAATCGTTAGCTAAACTGGAAACAAATTTTGCATCGGATTTGTAAATTCGATCAACAGAAGAATAACTAATTGATGTTCGTTCGAAATGCATTGAAATCAAGGCCAAGTCACAAGAGTTGTGAACATCAACCGTCAAACTCACACCCTGTACATCTGCAGCAAGTAATAATGCGCAGTGAACGGAAATGTTATCATGGGTGGGGAAACAAAGATGCGGTCAATTTTTTTTCTACAGATTTTTCCGAAACAGCTTTCCATTGTTAGTCACGACATGCTAAGCCCCAAATATGCCTTGAAACAATATGTCGAAGCTGGGCCTTAGCTAGCAATCCATGAGCCGATACTTTCAACACATGGATGTTAAAAGTGAAAGATATTCAGGGCAAGGGCGGCAGCTTTTTTCGGCATAATTAACCGAATCAAAACGTCAAGCATCCTGTGTCTACTGCATTGAATTCAGGCCGTTTGCCTCTTCCAGTCTCCAGGCTTTTGTTCTTTAATATGAAAACTTGGCCCCGTGACTGTTCAACGTGGAGGGGGTGCACAACAGCACAGTTTTGGACGCTGCCTTCTGCATGTTCCCCACCCCGGTTTAAATTATAGGCCCACGCTCACCGTTGATTACAACCAACTTTTGTCGACTACCAAAACGATGTTGTCATTCGTGTCTAATTTAAAATATGTATTCAGGAAATACGTGCATCAACCATTAGCCGCAGGCATACGATTATTATTTTTTTAGTGCTAGACTCGCCAAGCATACGTGCTTTCTGTTTCACTGGAATTATTCGAAAATCTTGGCTGAGGCATGTCAAGATTTCCGAGCAAACGGATGGAAATTTCGAGGTCACTAAAACGAGCTTTATTGCTGTTATTCAACCTACGTTTAATGAGGAATGTAAGACCTCCGCACAAAATTGAATTTTCTTGTGTTAAAAAAAACACTTCCACAAAGGCAATTTCAAAAAACCTTTTGCATCAGCAAAACAAATTGAAATTCAGTGCATACGATAAGTGAGGTAGGCAGCTCATTTGGCAATAATTGGGTAGTTTTGGGCGTTGCCTCGAGCTGAGGACAAGCATTTGGTGCATTCAGCTGGTATCATATATTTGTTTCATTATTTGCCCTAATCCCAACCTACTGTAGAACTTACACAAATAGATAAAACTAGTAAAATATAACCTCCTCTAGTGAAACCTGATCTGCAGTATTTAATTAAAAACGGTCTGAAATGACCCAGTGGCAGCTTTTCCTGTTTCGATAACAAGTTCCAAAACATGAAAGGGTATTAATAAGGGGAAGAACCAAGCAACGCAGAACACTGCAGACAGTTTGTCATCGTGCTTACCATGATGATCCTCCGTGCTCGCATGCATTCATCATATGCATCACGCCTATTATTACTGGAGGGTCTAACATGGACCGTTTTTTGTGACCAACAGGCAACAGTTGCCGCTAAAGATAATTGCTTTTGCGTGGCTCTTGAAAGCGCAGATTTTTTTCTCTGCAGCAAAATTGGAGACACATTCGTTTCCATTTCGGGCCAGAAACGACAGCTGCAACTTCAATTCGGCAGCTGTTGATTTACACAATGGTTGCCATTGAAATTAAACTATGAAGTTTCGGCCAAATATGGAGTGCGAGTCGCTATAAATATAATTCGAAAAAATCTCGCAGCCCCACACGAGAAAGTTCTTAAGTTCAACTGATTTGAGAGTGAAAACTTGAAAAGGTTAAATCACCAGAAGTCAATGACAGCGGAGAGGAGACACTCCATGCGGACTGCACATGTTGCTCAGAAATCAACCAATGATATTTCGTTTGCTAATTCCGATTGGCTTGTAAAAAAAGCTATTAAACTGATGCATTGAAGATAATACTATCAGTTAATGTAAAGTTTTACTGGTCAATCAGGTCGTTTACGTACCAGCATCCCTCAATTTCGTCTAATTTATGGGCTTTTTATTATTCGGAATTTTACCACAACTGGCGATGGTTTTCTGTCAACAAAACCAACGTCTCTTTTTCTCTATATTGCATTCAAACAAACGCTAGTTAAAATAAAAAACCATGTCACAGAGAATTAAACGTGTGGGATCCCCCTATACATGTATATGCTCCATAAATACTGTATGTTAATGATTCATTGGTAAAACCAACGTTTCGCAATATATTGACTGTTGGCAACCCCCAGCACCTGTATAGAGGCGTTGGTTCGCATCGATCTGATTCTGGAGACGGCATACTGACCACGATGGAACGGTCTATTAGTGAAATTGTCATATTACACATACATTTTTTCAGCAAGTTCACATTGCAACGGTTGAATGAACGACGTTTTGAACCTTCAACTCAAGAAGCGCACGGTAATGATGGCCCAATACAAAAATATAGCATACATGTTTACATTCAGGAACTTTGTTTATCAAATGAATGGGGGTTCTTTAAAATGCATAAAGATAGTCGAGTACAAAACCCCTTGGACAAAAGTGGCCCTTGCAATGACCAGTCAAGACGTGGGGTTAAAACACGCATATGAATTCCACAGTCATTTGCATCTCAAAATAGCTCAAGTTGAAAAGGACAGAGGCGGAGAGTTTTCCAGTTTTATTAAAACAACAACTAGAAAGTGTAGCTGGCACGGTTAAAAAGGAATCGCGAGCATAACGAGATGCACGCGTCAAAAAAAGGCCACTTTTGCTGTTTATTCAGATGTAATATTAGCGTGAACTACAGTGTATTTGTAAATACGAAGATGCTTCAACCTCTTTCAGGCCCGCTAAAGGCGGAAATCTTTTCACCATACAATTTCATTTTTTTATTGCACTGGAATTTCAATGATATATGGTTCATTTTACCCTGCTCCCTATATGGCATCGCACATTTGGTTCTGATCTATTTGAATATTCTTCAAACTTTACTGCATTCTGGTCTCTAACGTTACATTGTTCACGTAATTATTCTCCTGCTGCGCAAAAATCTGACATTTTTGGGACTACATCCAATGTTTCCAAATATGCACTGTTTTCGAATGTACCTGAACTTATGGAAATAAGAATCGGGGCACAAAGATACAATTTTCAAAATGATTTCCCTGCATAACTTGCACCCGAATGTCCTTGTTTACTGGTGCCTTTAGCACATGATTCAATCATTTAAAAAAGATATTTTTTGATGTACATTTTTTTACTATGGACCAATGAATGTATTGTATCCTAACATAAAATTTAATACATTATGATATATCATTATTATTGGCTAGTACCGGTACATGTATAGTACATTGTACATAGTCTCAGCATGATCCAAACAACAAAACCTTCGAAAGACCAATCCTATTTTCAAACACGCCTTCCCTGAACAGCGCTCCGTCAAATAAGGCATTTTTAAGCGCATCTATTATTCCACAGAGAGTCAGGTTCATTGTGTTTGGTCGGATCCATGGGGAGATTACCTTAATGGAATTAAAAAAAAAAATTGCGCAGAAAATAAGGTAGGTGACCTAATCGAAAAACTGCGGCGCGTCTGCAAGCCGCCTCTCGATCCTTGGATCGATATTAGTACCAGTAGGGCTATATCACGAATGTTTTGCAAAACTAGTGACCTCCTAAATCACTAAAACACTTCAATTCAAGGAAAAATGAAAGGAGGCTGTCATTAACGCAATCAGATCCGTATCATCGGATCGGTGATACAATATGACAGGAGTCAAAGAGCGCAGAAAAACTGGACTTGGCTTAGTGTAGCGTTTGTGTGCTGTAGCAGAACGATGTTGTGTCAAGTGGTACTAACCAAAATAATTTGTAACCGTTTCTCATGTTCCATTTTCACACATTTGTTTTCAAAATATAAAAAACCCGATTGTTTATCCATGTAAAATTTGACAACGATTTGCGAGGGAGGCATTGTGTTCGCAAAAAACACTTTAAAATAAGAACACGAGCATTTAATAATGGTGTCATTTATACAAGGATTCAAACACCAATGGGAAATGGAACGGCAACAGACCTTTTAGTTGTCCCTAAACAATTACTAGCTAACACGCAGGTACCACTTGGCCATGTTAGCTGCGTTATGAGTCTACACAATTTTCGAATTTTTGTAAATTTTTTTGTAATATGTCAGAACAGGAGATGTACCTCAACAAGGAGGTAAATTCTGAATTTCATGCCATTGTCAATGATGTCATGCAAAGGCAAGCAGTTTTGAGGCGGACATTTTGCTGTCATTTGCATTTTTGACTCATCCACACCAATTTACATGTATGTGCTCGCTGTCGCTGCCCAATAATAAGGCTTCTTATTTCAAACCTTTTTCGGAGTTTTCTAATAACATAAACGAGATAAGGCTGGTACAATTGCGGATAATTAGAAGCAGAAAAAAACACGTTTAAAAACTATATGCATGTACCCGATGATAAAAGCAGGTCAAACTGCAGCCTACACATCAGCGTGTATTTCTTTTCAAAACGAATTGCAAATTTTTCAGTCCTCTGCACTTAGGTGAAAAATAGCCTTCTCTAATCTGGCGATATGGATCATTCATGGGAGTCGCCAAGCCTAAGCATCAATATTTCATGGCAGCATTTTCTACATTTTGAGAACATTTTTTGAATTATTTAATGGAAACGCTATAGATGAAACGTTTGAAAAAACTAGATTACAAAATTCTGGATTTCGACATACAAATTTATAGAAAATTTTGCTTATAAATAATTATTAAAAAGAACGCGTAGGCAAAGATTTTAGAAAAAAATTAATCGCAAATATGGATTTTAGCGTACATTTCTCTAAAAAAATTGTTGAAGAATATTCATTAATGGAATGCCAAAGAAAAAAATAGTGAAAACCAAGATTTCAAATCTAGGATTTTGTCCTGTGTTCCTAGGTAACATTTGCTTTGAAAATTGAATTAATTGAAGGAAGGAATGGCACCCGTGGGTTGATCCTTGTAAATGGTTTTTAGGCACGGGCTGCCTAATCAAATTAAACTTTTCGAATGTAACTATAGTTTTTGCGATATGTTTTAAATCATGGTTTTAAATAAAATGCTTTGTATTTTAGGGCAAGATCAAGGGTTGAATGAAGATTATACCAGTCATCATTGATTTGATACACATGTGGTTTCGATAAGTCTGTACTGTTAAACCGGCCATTTGCGCCTAGGAAACATTCTATGGACTATTGCCAACTAGATTGAAATAACTGTCGTTAGGCACATCAAGCGAGAAAATATCCATCATGATGGAGAGTCATTATTCTTCTACCCTCCCCCTTTTTTGTGGTAAATTCGGAGTTAGCGCCAGAGGTGCCATTTTTTTTTTGAAATTTTGAAGTGAAAATTACCAAACCTAATTACTCAATCGAACCACTGAGAAAACATGCAAATGAACGCCGTAGGCGAAAATTTGGAAAAACCGGATTGGAAATAATAGTAAAATAAGGCCATTTAAGCAAGAAGATTGCATTCATCTACATGTAGTATGAAATCATGGACTGCTTTTGGCCGTCTGGGGGAGGGGGGAGGAGGAAACACGTAACCCGGTGCAGCCCCTTTCCTTGGGCACGCCACTGCCACACAATGACCCTAAAAATTCCTCTTTAAAAATTCACCAAGGAACAGTGCAATGCGCACTGGCATTTAAAAATTAAAGTACAGAAGACTCCAAGTTATACGAATAGGTGGCATTTCCTTTAGAGTAACTTATACGCAACCAATCAATATATGAAAAATGCGCGTTTGCGATAAAGAAACTGCGTCTTCGCTAACAGTACTTGGTTGAAAACGAGCTCCAGTACCGCAGTATGGATCGTTAATCTTCCCAGCATAACTGACTCACAAGAAAAAAAAGATATGCAAGCATTCTCACAACAACGCCATAAATAATTACAGCATCATTGTATGCACATTAACCTTTGGCATGCGTGTCTGCAGAATTTAAATACAATGATCCCTCCTTCGTGTGGTAAAATTCGAAGGCTCTTATCCTACGAAGCATGTTAGGCGCGTCGAATTCCAATTATTCCATGCAAATAAATCGTAGAAATTTAAAACTACTTGTAAAAGCAAACGTTACCTGGATTTGTATCGCTGAGAAACTCCTCCAGCCGTCGTCACTGCAGCCTCCTCTTCCATTAAATACGAGCCTGAGGATAGACCCAAAGCTCGCTCGCGTGTTTCAAGCACGTGGCGCCATTGGCGTTCCCGATTAACCGTTTTGTGGGTCGGGCCGCTTCATTTCATTGGCTGACGCAGGGCAACGGTGAAGAAGTCAACCGCATCTTCGGTTAACCGCGACTGCAGATCTGATGATTGATGGCGGTTAACGGTTAACCGACTGATGTCATCGCAAAAACAATGCTTTTGAATCGGATCAGCTGAATTTCACCCGAAGACAACCAAAAAGCTAGAAAATTGTGACACTCAGTCTTTGGAAATTAAAAAAAGTTTACGTTGCAAAAAAAACAAACGCGAAAACCTGAGGAAAGCTCAGGCCTTTCGTTCCGTTTTAATTTTATAATTACAAATTAGCTATACGCACAGTGTACGTTGTATTACATTTAGTATATAAAATTTGTTTATACTGTTTAGCGCGTGGGGCTAGTGCTTTTTTTTTGCAAGAACTAGGTCGCAACTTGATAGTGCCGCTCAAAATCAACTGTTCCCTGACTATTCCTGACAATTTTTCTCTCACCTGACTTTCCAGTTGCGTACCAACCCTGCATGAATCGCTATTACTTGTAAAAACCATTTCATCTTGACTTCAAAAAGTAAAAGCTCCGCCACATAACATTTTGAAAACTAATTTTTAATTACATTTTATTAACATATACAGATACCGGCAAACATGTTTAATGATATCCATCCAGAAGTTTTTTACTTTTAAAATGTTTGAAGCAGTTTTGAGATTCATCCTGATGACTCATTTGAAGCATGACCTATTCGTGCAACTTTAGGACTTTTTGGCGGCACTACAAAAATAAGCAGAATTATTCGAAGCAGAAATTCGTTAAATTCAAATTTGCGCCTGTTTGAACCAACAGAAATATAATATAATAATTGTATTTCTTACCTGGAGGTTTTTTCTTTTTGGGTTTTTGTGCATTGGCTGCTTTTGATGCCTGCTCAGATGCATATTTCTCAAGGCGCTCAGTATAAAAGCCATTAAAATCAACCCTAAAAGAAATAATTTAAAAAACACCATTTGTATAATAATACTAAAACTAATTTATAAGCTCCCATAAACTGTATTATAAAGTATAGGTTTATAACAAAGTTGAATTATTCAGCATAAATGTTAATTAGACAATACATACAATATATTTATACAATGTACTGTATATGATCCAAAACGTACCTATAAAGGATGTTGACTAGTTTTTCATTGTAGTTTTCTCTTCCGAGATCTGAAATTCGATCCAACAACACCACCAGATTTTCCGAAAATTCCTTATCATATTTGGCTATTCTTTGTACGAAACTTTCTCCAGGGGCTAAAGAGTGCACTGAGGTCAAATCATCAACAGCATCAGGGCTCTCTGCATTGCTGTGGTCCGCAGGCTGAAGCATGCAACTCACTTCAGCATCAACCGAGTATTTATTCATATGCTAAAATGAAATAGAAACTTTAAATAATTTGTTCTCGATTGGTAGCCAGATATTTCATTCAAATAAAAAATACCAAAATAAAATATGAAAAGTCCACGAAAGTTTTCATTAACTTGATGACAATCCTTAGCAGCTCGGGACTTGTAAGCATACAATCTTTCAAGCAATTGTTGAGGAAGTCAAAATGAATGCGAAGGACGTCATCCACATTAGCGACCTATTCGTAAAAACAATACTTTAGATTTAGCCTGAATCACTGAACAATGAAAAAATAAATGTACCAAGTCTTACAGATTGCAGCTGAGTCATAAATAATTGCCAACTGGGTTCGAGTACTTCAAATGTCATGTAATATTCGAGATTCTGTACAAAATTTAACATGCGCTGTCGAAGAGCAAATGCAGTGGCATACCAACGAGATGCACTTAAAACAAAGGATTTGGCAACTTTGTTGCAAATCCAAACACTAAAGAAAAATAAAAACGTATCAGTAATTTAAATCATTTTTTTTAATTGCTTCTTATGGCTAAAGAAATGGCAATTTTAATGTATATCCGAATTATTCATAGAAGTTTGGTAAAAATGAAACCAATTAAAGGAATAAAGTTAGCATTGAAAGCAGTAATAAAACTTGAATAAAAATTGTTCAAACACATTCACCTGCATAACAGCCTCTCTACATGTTTTAAATAAAACAACTGTCGGAACAACATTTGATAAAGAGTAAGAACCTATAATAAATTATCGAATTAATAAATAGTCATAATAAATATTAACAAATAGATAACATCGATAAAGCTCACCTGTTGGTTTAATATCAGAGAAAGTGGCCATTTGACGTCATAATGAAATGAGAAGGCCTCTAAGCCAGAAAGCTGGGCCTCCAAAGGAATTTTACATTCTACAAATAGAACATAATATATAAAAAACGAATTGTCAGCCAGAAATAATCAACACCAGATGTAAACTAACCGTAATTGCCATTAACACTCAATATGCGGAACATCTGGGACATCAAATCGAATGGATGTAACATCACTCTGAAGAAAAACGTAAAATATACTGTCATTACTTCGTCTGTGCATAACACTTAAGACATTTTACTGATTTATATAAAAAAAAATATTCCGTAACATAATTTTAATTTCTTTAGGAATCAAAAGATGTTAGTAACTGTCATTTACGAAAATACAGTTTGATAGGACAAATAGCTTTATTATTGACAGAATGCCGTATGCTTGATTTAATCGACCAACCGTTTTTTTAGAAATTAAAAAGTGCATTACCTGACATCGTCATTAAACGGATCATGGTTAGCTACACTTGTTCGAAGGGCCAGTTCCAGCAAGGATTCGAGACGAGTGGGCATAATGTCATAGATATTCTTTCTCAGTTCATCATCAGCCATATCCATGAACTGAACGATAAAATCGCCTTGATCCAGCAAAAAGTAATGTTTTACTGATCTTAACCGACCCATTAGTTTGTTTTCTTTCATTAGCAGATGTAACAGTTGCTTGCTAGCAAAGCTGTACGATTTTTCGATTTTCTCCACATACTGACGTTCGTTTAAAGTATAAACTATTTCTTCTGCATCAGGACATTTCACATCTTGGCCTAATTATTTATACCAGGTAAAAAGAGAAATTGAACAAACTCAATGCATAACACTTAAGACAGTTTTACTGATTCTTATAAAAAACTTATTACATAATTTTAATTTCTTTAAGATTTTTTTCGTAAAACTGAAACGGACTCACCACATTGTCGTATTACATTCAAGTATTTGCCTGTGCGCAAAATCATATCTGCAACCTTCTCCAAAAAACAGGGTATTCTTTCCTTGCGAATAGTGCAGCGTTTCTCCCAATAAGTTTTAAATTGTGAAGGAAATAGTAAACATTTTATTAACTAACGCAAGCTAGATCAAAAGTAATATGTCTGTTTGTGAACTGTGATATTTTCAAGAAGAAAGCATAGATTTTAGACAAATTGATCTGCCCAGACTATTGATTTGCTCTTAACCTTAAAATTGGATGCAATCTGTTGACTAATTGGTTTGAACTTTGATATGTTATCATCTTCCAAAAAAAATCAAATACTGCTTAGTACCAGTAGATTTTCTAATTACATAAAAGGATATTCATCGCTGTATTCAATAATTGGCAATTCCTCTTTATTCACCAATTCATTATCTTCAACTAAAAACTATAAGACATTAAAACAAAAAATGAAAAAACGTATTAACCAAAGTCATAAGATTTTCTGTCGACAGAGAATGCAAGAATAAATTTTACCTCCTTAAAGGAATCACAAATGATCCCTTCGTAAATCCATTTCTCTAAAATTTCAAAGTATGGAACACATGCCTGAAAATAATTTCAAAAAACGTCACTTTATATGGAATGTTTAAAAAACAATGATAGATATAAAATGCTTACTGCTTGCGTTAAAAATAGGCACAGTTCTTGTGCTTTAGGGTTTCTAAATGAAAAATGCAATTTCCTCTTAGATTATTCACAATTTCTACACTGATCATCAGAAATGCTAATGGAGTAAGAAAAGGAACTGAAAGATGTACCCCATGAGATTGGACGTTTTTTCATGTAACATGCTAAGAACAACTCCACCGGTAGCATTTGCCTACAGAATGAAAAAAAAACAATGCATTCGGAACATTTTAATACAACAAAATAATTCTAAATAAAAGCCCAAGTCTAGCATGTATTAAGCATGTATTAAGAAACTTGTCTTCAACAAACCTGATTAATGGCATTTGCAATATCACCTAGTATGCTCATTGTTTGCAAAGTTGGTTGAATATATACCCACAACTTTTGAAAAGTCAGCAAACCCTGATGATGTTGATGTTCAAGTTGAGAAACTAGTGTCAAATGATCCTAAAATGTAATGAAGAGAATAAATTTATTATTGACAACATTTTACAATTTACTGTATAATATACACACTACTTTGGTAAAATAATCACCTTAATTATAGATCGCATTGCTGCACAAAGTGAATGATTAACTTGCCCAAATCGGAAATGAAATTTTTCTTAAAATAAAAAAGCAAAATTTGTGATGTTTAAACTGGTATACCTTTATGAAAAAAATCTCAAATTATTGACCTACCTTTAATAAATCTTGAAACAAGAGAAAAATTAGCGCAAACTGGTAATATACGCTCAATCAACTTCTTAAAGCACCGATCTAAATTTACACAGAAATTATTTTGTTTACACTATTAACATACAATACAACCTACAATCAATTAATAACAACGGATCAACCAGACAATTTTAGCACTAATTAAATCGAAAACATCATGCAAATAGACGTGGGAATGTAAAAGTTTAAAGAAAAATGTCCCCCATCACTTCATGACAATAGATGATTACAATGGCACTAAAACATGTTTCAAATGATGCAGGCATGTCGGTAGCACTTAAACATTTAATACTTGTAATAACCAACCATAAAAATATAGGAATAATATTAGCACTAATGAAGGGCGAAACGCTAGTTTCAATAAAAATCTTTGGCCGTTTTCACACGTTTGTGGGTCTATCCTTACTAATTAATGACCAGTGTAAAATTTAACACTAAATGATTCCTGAGTATTTATTTTATTAACCAGTAATTCTCTATTGTTATCAATGTTACCAATTGTAACAGTTTTTGATAGAAACTCCAGATTTTTAACTATGAATATCCTAGTACTAGGCTTGAAATCTGCCAATAATTTCAGTTTACATGATTTGGTAATAACCTACCAATTGAACTATCCACAGCAAATGACCTGATAGAATGCGGCGTTTCTAACGGTAATGCAATAATACTTTCACCAGAACCGCCCTTAAAATGAATAAAATATACAAACAAGTCAATGAAAAATTAAAGTTCTAAATTGGATAAGGTTAATTCATTATGAAAAAATGTCAACCCACTGCAAGGCAATCTAGGATGTCGTCTATAAGTGTGTGCTCTTGAGAAGACAATGGCAATGCTCCCAAAAGAGCTCCCTGAACATAATAAATGTCAATTATAGATATAAAAATGCATGTGATAATAGGTGAATGGTTTCTTTAAAACTATTACCGGATTTCGTGAATCTGATGCATCAACTACAAAATCATGCGTCAGATGAGGTGGCTCCATAATACAAGCTGGCATTTCAGGGTAACTTTTTATTTCTGCAAATTTGTGAAAATACCACGAAACCAGTACAGCGATATGTTCCAGGTATTAATAATTTATTTCAAAAACTGAATTTATTTTACCTCGCATTTCGGAGAGACCAGGTTCAAGTTTTATTGATGCACGTGTAGAACTGCTTCTTGTAACCTTAAGGAGTCTGCCTCGGAGCTATAGCACAATAAAATGATCAAAGGTGCAACACATTTTTCAAATGAAAAAATAGCACTATTTTAAATGTAATTAATTTTTATTATTTGCAAAATATTTTAATACACTACATTTGTCACTTCTTCAGCAGACATCTTTCCAGCTTGAGGTGAAAATTGCTCACGGTGCGAGTCAAATGGTGCCTCAAGCCTTTTTTGTGCATTTCTGGCAAGAAATGTTTTTGTCTAAATTCAAATAGAAATGTTTTAAAAGTAAACAATGGCATAAATGCGGTTCTTTACTGATATCGTGGGCATTATAATACCTTCTCGTCTTCTGCAATTTTAAACAGCACACATACTAATGCATCTACATCTCGACAACTAATATAAAATTCACACATTTTACAAACCAAATCCAAATTGGAAAAACAAAAAGAGATATTTATCCTACTCACTTCTTTGATTTTAATTCTGCATATTTCTTACGTAACTCATCTGGCATAGGACAGCACTCTGACAACTTTTTTATAGCCAATGCTGCACCAACCTAAAACATCAACAACAATGATACATGGGGATGAACAGGGTACAATTTCGAAATGAAAATAAAGAGTACCCATCAGAGTACTAATATATTGTAATGATCTTTTCATATGTAATCTATCTATTAACCAATTGCTTTTCTACCTGTGCAGATGATGATGATGTTATGCCTTTAAGCAAGAGATCTGCATAGACTTCAGCACCAACAGCTAAGCTACTATCAACTCTCCTAAAAAAAGCAAAAAGTAAACAAAAATAAAATTTAAACTTAAAAATGGGTAGGCCAAGGCATGGAAATTATTTGGTTATGTTCTTATCATGTGAAATTTTCACTGATGCTTACTAATGCAAATTGCCTGCTTTCTGCCAAAATAGCAATTAGCAATCTAGACATATAAATGGAAAGCCGAATGTACAAAATGACAACTTATACCTCAACAGAGAAATTAGGTCTATGATGTGGCGATGAATTTTAAAATCATTCATTTTGCCTAAATCCATCAATGATCCACTGGTAAGAACTGAAATTCAAATTGAAAACCAATATTTAGTTCACACCGAAACACGAACAGCAAATCCAAAAATACAGTAAAACGTTAGGCAGATTTTATTTCTAGACAAACCAGATCAATGATTAATTATGAATGCCGATCTGTCAATTCACAACTGTGATAAACCACAATTGGAACAATGCCCTTGGCGAAGTCTTTCTTTTTATACAAGATTATAACCAAATCATATTTTCAATAAACACAGATTACTAACTCTGAACTAAGATTTCCAACAGTCCCAATTCGGCGTCTCTGCTGTCAATTTGGTAAAGTGGTGCCAGGCATCCACCCATGGCTAATTAATTACATGTATTTAGATGTATGTCACACATACGTCAATTTTCCATTCAATAATCAGCTGCTCAGAAAATCATTTATGAATTTAATAGAATACACTGCACAGCGATACCGAATAGAGTTGAAAATGAGCAACAGATCGATATTCTTTGCTCGCATACTGCAGTATGCAACTGAGCATGATCCATAAATGGCATTGACATCAGCCATGGATGGAATAATCGAAAGCGCGAAAAAGAACCATGCAAGAACGTCATTCCTTGTAATATCATCATAAGTTTAAATTACTTACGTGCTTCTTTAGAGTTTTCGTTAAAGCATGAAGATGTGTAAGAAGCTCCGGGTAAATGTTATGAATCGGGCTCAGGATTTAACATCCGCAATTTTCATTTACTACATACTACATCCATCCATCCCATGATCCCACTGGAGGCACTCGGGCAGACGGGCACTAATATTCCCGCCAATTTATGCCAGCGCCATCTGAGAAACACAATGGCAACTAAACTTATGGTAATCATTAAACAGGATCGAGTTTGCCAAACGATCTTGCCATATTTTTACACTAGTTAAGGTGCAATAAGAACTCAGACTAAATGAACATGTTTTAAGGTTCACTTCAGCAGATACATGTATACAGAACAGACACCGATCGTGCCCGTATGATGACATAATACTGAGTCCCGAATATTTCGTCTATGCTTGTCTGTGAACGTCTGTGCGGTCAATGTACTATACCTGCATGTTCCATAATATACTTTAGTTAACGACAACGAATATACATGTCTATACTTAGTGAAAAGAAGTAGGCTACACTGCCAGCTAAAAGAAGGCTACAGCATGGAAGGACATTTCAAGAAAATTGAACATTATTGTAAAGTTTGACTGTACCATCTGATTGTGGGGCGGTCCATAACTGGAGGAAGTGGTATTTTATCAATTACATGTACATGTATCAAGTACAGTGTATGTACTAGCTTTATTTGGAGTAAATTAAAACGGAGTCATTCAACCGAAATTAACTCGGAAAACAGTTTTAAAACCACAAACCTAGTGGGCTAATCTGTAGTAACCATAATATTTACCTTAGTTATTATTTTTAATAGTTTTGATAGGCTACTCAAACATTTTCACTAAAATACATTAATTGTGATCTAGCATGTACTCAAACGAAAGCATTCCGTAGTCTTCTTATGTCAGATACCATCGCCCAAAACCACCTGACTTTTAATTCACGTTGCAAAAAAATAGCTGCCAGAACCACCTATTCTGTTTTTCCTATAACAAAATGGTGTTTTGCAAATAAATTCATGTTTACATGAAATTACAGTAGTTTTGGGAGTTATAGTTGAGAGAAAAAAAGAGTAGCACTAAAGATGAGCATTTGCAATTCAGTGGATGTGCAGTTTATAACCTATAATTCTCCAATATTCAGAAATACTATATTTGAAATTCAAGGTCATGTGTGCCACCAGGAACGCAAATAAAAATAACATCCTGAGGATATTTGATACCACAATAAGATTTTATGAAAAGTACAGAATCGCACCTATACCTATATAAGCAAATTTCTAAAAGAAAAACTTTCTGAAAATTTATTGCTAACATAATTTACAATTTCGCTGCGAGGTATTTACCTTCCATGAATTTACGACTTAAAAATTCGCATTTATTAAATAAAACCATATCACTGAGCAATCTTGTCTGGTGAAAGGAAACGATATTTAAGCCAAAGGATGCTCTTACCAAAATGCAAGGTTCATACAACATGGTAACGAATAAAAGCACTAAACCATACTTTAGCATGATTTGTGCCAAATGAGATAATTCGGCAAGTTTGTTAGGCTGACAAAAAACAAGAAGCTTCATACCATTAATTAGCCAAACCCGCTAATTGGAAGTAAATAAAGATCTTCATTGAATAGACATATTAAAAACACAATGGAATTACAAGGACCACAAGTTTCCAAAAAACTCTTGAAAGTATTGTACATTTTACACACTAATCTGAAGTTAAAAAGATTAATCTCTGAAGACTTGGATAGTGAAGAATTAATGTAAGATTTAAGTCTTCTAATTTAACCATACTCTCTCTCAGGGCCGCCAGTGATGTATTTATCAGTGCAGCATATGTTTACTGAACACTGTGATCAAGACAAAATACACTTAATAATTTACGAATGACGAGGGGAAGTGAAGTCTTCACATAAAATTTCCTCCATTTGTAGAATTGGAGAAATGTTCCCAAGATGAGGCATTAACAACAATTAGTGAAATCAATTTTTTTTTTAAGTTTTCAACATCCAGGATTGAAGTGAGATCTTAATGCTGCAGCTTGATAAACATTCAGGACTAAGAATTAGCAAATTACAACGAAATAAAACCCTTGAGTGGCAAAATAATTCTCCATATTGCTGCTATTCTCATGAAATGTTACAATGCACAGGGATTATAATCAATGAGATGACCCAGATGTCATATACATGTGTATATTCCGGTAGCACCTTTTTTATATTTATGTAAAACATTTAATGAATGGCGCAAAAATTAAAGTCATGCTTATTTCACCAATTGTAATAACGTTTCTTGCTTTTTTTTAATATGACCACCTAACAACGATAATAGAAAAAATCGTACTGATATAATGCACTGCATATTGTATTTCACATGGGGACCGGATTTATTCCTCTTAGAATCACAAAAGCCTTGGAAATTTGACCAAGTCAATCGATTTACTGATCTGAGGCATGAATCTGTCCCCATGCAATAGATAAGCCTATACCTAATATTTTTATATTCATACTCATCTGCACAAAACTATCGCATTATTTAACTATTTTCAAGAACCGAGAATAGATCAGCAAAACGAGGATTTGACATCAAGTGATATGAAATGGAATGATATTTTCAAATTTAAAATTCATATAATTCAGAAAAAAAGCTTGGCATTCTGGTGACTTCTCTACACCTAAGTCCTATTTCAGTTTCTCTGAACCTAATACTTTGCATAGAAGAGTTTAGCTGCATTTATCAGTTGTTTTAGGCACAGGTATTATACAAGCAATGCAAGATCTAAAACACTTAACAATGCAATTAGTCATTAATTTAACCAATCGGATGTCATATCACACTTGATAACATATCCCAAATTATATGAAAAAATATGATTGAATAACAATTACGAAAGCAAGAGAAAACTAATGAAGAATATGCAAGAATTATGTGCCATGCCATTTTTTATAAGTACGTTTAACGCACAACTTTTCATATAATCAAAATGAATACTATTAAGACTTATTGCACACGAGTTTTTCAAATAACTTATCAATTGGCAACTGCACGTCTCATTTAAAAACACGGTTAAATAATTCAAAATGACATTCTATTTCTAGCAGTAAACCTGTTGGAATTTATCGAGTAATTCGCATTGATATAGCACTAGTGCCCACTTGCTAAAATCATGTAAGGTGAGCACGAGTGAAGGTTCATGGATTGGCAATGCATTTCTATTCAGTAAATAAAAAAATCCTTCAAGAGATACGTTTGAGGCATAAGCAAATTTCAAATGGCAACATAAAAAACCATTTAGAAACCGTTCAAAACGGCCGATTTGAATGTTGCTGTACATTGTTTTTAAAGCTGTTCATTTGACTTTCATTTAAAAGCAGCAAAACACATCGAAAGTAAATTGAACATGAAGCTCTATCGTAGATGAAAAACAAGACGATGAATTATCAACATTGGTAATAAATTAAACACTGATTGACACAAACACAAAGCATAGAATTGGTCAAGCAACTGGATTAGAAAATAGTAATACATGTACCAAAAATAATTAACTTTTTAAGTATTACAGCAAAAAAGCTCAGCATAGAACCTTGGAATTATCATTGATAGGACACTACGTAATTTGTAATAATAGTGTGGTTGGCAAATAACATCTTATGAGTGGCCAATTTCGATTAATGGCAGTTTACCGTGAATACATCTTACAAACATGAGGCTAATAAAATGAATATGTACAGCTTTTAAGTTATCAATAATAAAAATACTGTACAGTTTAATGTAAATCCCAACATACAGCCAGACTTCTTTCATAAGTCAAACGGTAATGATTCATTACCAATTATCATTTCTGGATTAATTTGTAGAAAATAGAATTAAGTAGAAGTTTACAAACATTCACCATTTTCATTTGCCATATTGCTGTACTGCAAAACACGCACAGATGAAATTATTAAACCAGTCTATGCATGAATTATCACATCCATTTTTGTTAGCATTCATCATATCAACACTTGCCCGTTTTTTTTTCTAGTTCTATCATGGTTTTTTAAATGTAACAAAATCATTACCTTTCATTAAATGAAAATGCTGGTGCAATGCCTTTTACTTGATAAAAACTGCCCATATGATGGTTTTTTAAAGTAATCCAAATAGGGCTCTAAATTAATGATGCATAATCAGCAATGGGGATTATAAGTTATAAGACCAATACAAATATAAAGAATAATTTGCAGTATTATACACTAGCCCTTAATGACTAAGGTTGCAAATAAACGCCATTTGTTTTCATTGCTATTATACACTATAGTAATAATTAAATAACTTTGAAAATTATAAGAAAATAAAAAGGAATATTTTCCTTGTAGCTGTTTCTTAACAGTTAAGTTTCGGTTAAAAATGCTTCCTCGTCGTAATAGCATTGAGCCCAGTGCTTCAGGATTTCTAATGAAATAGCCAGCTCCAAGAGATAATTTCCTTACAGCAATATTGCTTTCAACATCTATCACCAATACTTTTATTACAGGCTATCCTATTTCCTAGGCATAGCGACCCATCTTGGATAACGGTTTCTCTAATAATGAATTCCAATGGTGCATTCTATGTCGTTCTAACTGATAAAATTACATGGTTACTGCACGTTAATACACAATCAGTCTGAATTTGATTATGTACAAGTTAAGTTACAGCAACTATAAATACTGAATTTCTACAGCCATTTTTCTGTTTTCCAAAAAAAAAATTCGTACAGAAACATTGGCAGCATTTTGAAACACAAACAATACCCCTATGTTATTGTTATCTTCAGGATCAAAGCCAGCCAACTTTGAAGACGTCATGAGCCTATTTGTAAACTAGATAGGCGAAATGGAATCTGAGCAACTATGAAGTAAAAGTTGGACCACAAGTTAATTTCACAAACAATAACAAGATAAAACATGTACAGCTTTGCTTTTGACTGGAAAAATATGGACGAAAATGGGTGATTGCTTTTTAAATATTTTTTGTTGTTGAATGAATATGCTAAAATATTCTTTCACGGTGAAGTCAGAATTACTTGATATCAACCGGACTTTTTACCTCGGGGCCGTCCAGTTGGAAAGGTGTTATTGCTGGCTTCTTTTCGGGAGAGTGGTTTTTACTAAGCGATGAATGGTTGCTCGGCGAAGGACTTTTATCTTTTGGCAGATCCAGGCTTGGGTAAGGCTTTGTCGGTGACAAGTTTTCTACGCGGATAGTGATTTTGTGGGCGTCTTCGAGTCCAAGCTGAGTAGGGGTGACGTCACCATTCTGCGTGCTCGTAGAATTGGCACTAAGGGAACGGTATGGCACGAAAATACGGACGGCGTCCGGGGAACCAGAAAACTTGGGTGTTGGAGGTTCGGATCCTTCCTGGTCGCCATGACCCGCACGTGGAACATTGTCATAAAAGGAATCGGCATGTTTCAAACCAGGGGTATGCTTTTCTGCCTTAGCAGGTGACGTAGAGCTCAGGGCTGCTAATTGCGACGAGGCGCTGTTGAAGCTAAGAGGAGTGCCTCTATCGTCACTAGCGACACCATTTCCGTTTTCCTCGAGATGCTGCGAACGGCTCAAAGTCACGTTGGAAATCATTGATATATCGGCCATGGAGGTCTGGGACGTTTCCGTTATGGAATTATGGCGAGAACCTTCTGCATAGGAACTGACTTCATCGATTGAAGGATCGTAAGAGTATTTTGAACCATCTCCATACGAATTACGAGAGTCCAATTGGTGACTATTGCTACTATGATAATCACTGGTTTCTAATTCTCCCCGCTTCCGTATTAAGTGATTCGTTGGTGAACGGCCTCCATTTTGATGTAATGCTCGCCGACCAATGCGCTGCTCTAATGTAGGTTCGACCACAAGCCCAAAGGGCCTTTGAGGAAGCTCATTTGGGGGTGAATGACCAGGAGGTGGAATAAGTAGTTTAGATTTCTGCAATTCCTCCATGCACGCATGAAGGGATTCAACTACAGTATCATCATCGTATTCAAAATCCTTTTCTAAACGAATTTGTAAGAAATCTACAATATCTTCCATTCCCTTTCTCATTAGAGACCTTCGATGAAGCTTTAACAGATTATATGCCATGGCAGTGAGTAGTTTTTCTCCTTCATACATATAAATATCCCATAGGCGTAGAGTTAATTCAAACGGGACCTTGAATTGCAATAATAACAAAAACAACTTGAGATACTGTTACATAAGAAATTTTCTTCTTTAAAGAAAGATTTACTCACCCTATCAAGAAAGCACTGGAAAAACCATTTTAGTGTGTACAAACTTGCATGAACTTCTTGTTTGTCCTATTTGTGCAAGAAAACGTTTGCAAATAAGTGGTTTTAACACAAGAAATCGACTCTGGTCAATTGAATGAAAGCAACTTCTAACAAAGAGCAGTACCAGATGTTTCTTTAATTTTGGCAAATATTTGGTCAAAATCCTGTCATGATGCTCTTGGAAACGAATCAACTTTGGAAAGCCCGGAATGAAAAACCCTTTCAAAAAGCAGAAACCATTAACAAATTGAAACAAATGATTATTTGATCAGAATACCAAATGCTTGTCAACTTACCATGCATAGCATGTTTTTGATCACTCATCATAACAGACATGGCCCAAAAAGCATCCTAAGATAAATGTCGCCATTATATACCATCAAATTTGATCAATCAGCATATATATATACACATAAATATAGTAGTACCTCTTCATTCAGATACATCAAAAGGAGAGCAGCAATTTGACTCATTCCTTGGCAATAACCAATTTCCTAAAACACAGATTAGTATGTTTGCTTAAATGCTGCTTAAGGGGAATTAAGTGCACTATATGCAGGGTTGGAAAAGATAAATGAGATGAATAGTTGATTTTCAAAGACACTATACCAGCATTAACTTAAACCAACTGGAAAATCACAAAAAACCAAGCCAGGCTAACAAAGTCAACCGAATGAAGCGTTTTAAGCACAAACCCAAAAATTTTCCCACAAGGGTTGGTTGCTTTTTTAGAATTTGAAAATGTCTTGTTTACAGACATATATATATATATATATATATATAAACTAGAAAACCCTGTCATGCGACCGCCAAAATCAAGTTTTTCTTCTCAATGAAACCTTCGAAGAGGTTGCACAATACTTTTTTCAAATTTATGTTTTTTATTTTTATAAATTAACGTAATGTTTCAAATTATAAAAAAATAACCCAGACCATAGTGGACAACCAATTCTATACAAAAAACTAGATTTAAAAATTATAATAAGTACAAATGTGTATTTTTTTCATGTTGGGATTCCTTTGGGGCCAGTCTTAATTACAGGAAAAAATTAGCTAACCTGCTATTTATTACACTCATAATGGCAAAAGTAAACAACAGGTCATACACTGCATTCCAAATGATATAATAGCAATACTTACTGTATTATACATCGAATAAGCTGCTAAAACATGGAATAGAGCTTGTTGCCTAGAATGAAATATAATTTTTTTTGAATACTCATAAAATAATAATGAAACACAGTGGGCTTTTAAGAAATGAATTCATACTTGACACCGTATCGTTCACGAAACATTATATGGTCACGGTAAGTTCGATTGACATCCAAATCGATTTGCCTAATATCAGGGGACCACTTCCTTGATCGCTCACGCATTTCCTGCAAAATGTAACAAATAATTCATCAATTACAAAATCTTACAATGAGAAAGTCTGTAGGCAAAATAAATCATGTTAAAGGTTTCTAACGAGGTATTTTCCTTGCTGTTCTTCTTTTAATCTATTTAAGTCGAGAAACTTTGCCCATGTCTGTCCACGTAGTTTGTTGGGGATTCCCTTATATACACGTCTAACCAGCTAAAATGAATTAACAGTTTATCTTATAACATTTGTACATACATCTATTTAAATAAGATTTCAAATATTACCTTGCCACCACTACTGTATTTATCCCAAGCTTTCAGCATTTTAAGCCATTTTTTCTCCCTTTCCATCTCCACTTGACGTTGCTGAAATTAACATCAATAAGACAAATTATTATACATTTACTAAACACAGATAATATAGCCACCAACAAATGAGTGCACACTTTTACATTAATTATATATTTTTAAAACTTGCTTAATCAGTGAAGCTTATTTTGGAAAGCAAATTGCTAACATTAAATTGTTTAATCTAGTAGACCTACTGTATTTCCTAAATTTATCTACATTTTCATAATAAAAACAAACCGAAGATCATTCAAACACACACAAAGCAACAACACCATTTGAAAAATTACCAACCTTCGCTTCGTTAGCATCCAATTTTCGAGGTAATCTCTGGTCACTAGAAAAACGTAATAATGCAAAAAAAAAAAAAATTTATTTGGAATTCATGCAAATCTTCAAATGAAAAGGAATGTAAAAACAACAACATGACGTTTTCAGATTTAAAAAACAAAGTTTTAAGAATGTTTCAAATGAAAATCAATCTGGAATTTCATGCACTTTAACAATTTTTTAAATTTATGGAGGAAACCTACTGTAAAAAACCATGTCTGTCCGTGACATGATAAATTTCAAAGGCTGGATCTTCCCAGGAGTCGATTTGTGCACCTTCTTCACGTCCCTAATTCATTAAAAATAAATAATTGTAAGTCACAAGGTACCCTTCTATGTCATAAAAAGCTCAAATGTATACAAAGTATAAAACATAGAATTCACAAATATAAATTTCATCTTAATGTTAGAATAGAATCAAGAAAGAATAAATAAAACAACGAATTGAAAAAAAAAAATTTTAAACGAATGGATCAGAATACAGATTTATAACAGTTTCAATGTGTGACCAACCATACCTTATCATATTTAGAGACAATTGCAGCACGTTCTTCAAATGCCCGTTGAATGAGCTCCTCTTCTGTCAAATTTTGGGTACCTAAAATTTAGCCATTATGGATTAAATATTATTAGGTAGATTGCTTGGTGCTAAAACAATTTTGCAACGTTTTTGCAAAATACGTTTATGACAAAAAAATGACACCACCTTCAGAACGACAAATCTTTTTATTCCTAGTTTCTATGTTTTTCGTGCAATACGTTGAAAGTAACTTTGTTTAAAATTCAGCAATTAATTTTATATAATCTGCAATTTAAGATGAGTTTAAACAACTTACTCATTCTTTCATCTGCACCCAAAGCTTTGGATGAATAGGCCTACCCAACAAGCTAGGGTAAGGCTCATTGCAATTCGTAAGAGGTCTTACAACAAGAGCTATGGGAATCAAAGTAAAAGATTAAACAATCTAAACCAAATCAACAAAAGTAAACGACACAATGAAACAATTAGGCTACAGATAATCTCAAAATGGATATTATCTTTTGAGAACCCATTTTGATGTAATGAGGGATTGCACATAACCCAATATTCAATATCTAAAAAAAACACTGGTTTATTTAAATTAACTACAAAAGTTAAAAGAAGTCTACATAATAAGACAGAACATGATCCAAAATAGGCAACCTCATCATCTTTGAATTTGTTTACCTTCCTTAAGGAAAAAAACTTAATTGCAATCCTTAAAATGAAGTGGTTTTTGAGAATAAACATGTAAATATGTTGTTGCTTATGTTTATTTTACAAAATTCTTTTAGGAAGTAATAAGGAAACACGAGTCTAATTGAAGTTATTTAATGAAACGAACCACACTGTGCTTGTACAGTTATTAATTTTAGATTAAAATTATTTTACATAGGCTAGGTTTAACAACCCTATGGCCTAATGCCTCTCCTAATGTTCGTTAAACCTTTATCAAACATATTTATCTAAAATTAATTACCTTACAAGCACAGTGTGGTTGATTTAAATCACTTTAATTAGCCCATGTTTCCCTTAAGGATTACTGCATATGACGCCAGTTGCTTGAAAAACTGCTTTATGTCATTTTATAAACGAACTAACCAACTGCTATCGATGGCTTTCCTCAACCCTACAAAATAGTTGATTCAGTGTCAAGGGTACACCTTTTCAACTGTGCATTTCCTTCTTTCCAAACAAGTTGTGCAAATCAGTTTGACTTGTAGGCCATCAAGCAAGTACGTGGGAAGTGGGTATTTACTATTATTAAATAAAATTCCTCATTATAGCCAGGAACAGCTATGGCTTTTCCCCTGCATGCCTCTCACGGGTGAAATCAAAGGATTAGACATATTTAAATGCAGTTTTTTTCCCTAATATGACGTACATGTTCGCGATTACATAATGATCGCTGGGTATGGTACTCTGATTAATTAAAAGCATCGGTGCTTATATGATGAAAATCTTCAAATTATCCAAAAATGTATTTAACTGTTAATTTTTATGCCTTATAAATAAAAGATATGCTATTTTCATCAAACAAGCGTCAAGAGCCAGTGTTTATTTCAAAGACATTCGCCCACTGCATAATGATCCCATAATTCAGCAGTTTTCTAACCGATGAATTAATGTGCCGTCTAACAGTTTTAATGTGCCGTCGCAAAACAAAACTATGCCCTGCTGATTATTGAAGATTTACTAAAATACCTTCAATCTTTTCTAATGATTTTCCCTTATAAACACGACTGAATGCGAGGTAATACATTGACCCTCGTACATCACCTGAAGCAAAATCATTTAGGCCTAGTGATAAGCCGCAGTGAATTAATTCAGTTGACAGAACGCTCACAAGTCAATTTTACCGCTTTTCAAGAAGAAAATAACGAAAACAAAGCAAAGAGAATGAGACAAACAAGTTCTTACTTACTATCATGTCTTTAAAGTCAGATTAACCATGACACATTTTGAATTTAAACGGACAAGCACTCAAGAAACGTAAATTCGACATTTCTGATTGAACACAAACCGGAAACACCTCCTGCTGTATGCGACGTCACGACGCCAAGCCTTGCTTATTTACGCTATGAGACGCCATTAACCATGACATACATCTACATGTATATAAAAACAAATACAGTAATAAAATACCATTATTACGATAGTAAAATACATTGGTATGGTATTTAATTCCCCCTTAATTAAAAAAATATGTGGCAAACGTATTTACTAAATAAATAAACATGGAAACATTTTAAAAAAATATGGAACGCCATTTCATTTCTCATTATGATGAGACCCGAAAATTTGAGTATACAAATGTAAATAATATTTTCGAGGACAGTTGGAAATATATATATTTTTACACATGCGAAACACTATGGAACAGCATTTTAGAAATTGTTTGTGATTTTATCGCGATAAATTTAAATTGGAAGTGCTTATAAAAGCTAATGGCCATTGTGTCATTTATTTGCGCTTTTGAATTTCTTTAAAAACGTCAACATAATTTGTTGATATTTCTTTATAAGATATCATCACCACATTTATTTTAATAACACTAAATGCCAAGTTGCCAACCATCAGTAAGAAAAATAATTGCAATTCAACCCAACCAGAATTTATTGACTTTTTTTAATAATCGATCATTTTAATATTGTGAAAGCGACAATTCTTTGATCCACATATAATGGATAATTAACCATGTGAATGTGATGAAGTAAAAGCAAATATTACCATAATGCATGTAGTGTTTTATGTGAATACCACAAATTGACCTAGACCAGCTTTAACCTCAGTATTAGGTCACAAGACGTTTCAGGCGCCTACAATAAATGTGTCCTTCCATTGCCATTGAATGTGCCTAAAACAATTAAAATAATACTTTTTATATGTATAATTGACCATGATTAAAATTTTAATAACAGAAGCCTTGACATTACTATAGAATTATATACTGATTATATTTATCATAAATAAAGACTCAAAATCTTAAAAGGTTGAAATGGTAGACTTTAAGCCAAGTGTAGTTTTCTTCACAAAACAACTATCATAAAAAAGATTAGAGTACATAATGGTCAAATCACATACAGAATGATTTATTTTACTTTTATAGACAAATATAGTACTGT
>JAQIXS010000077.1:0-72555 GCA_034700785.1 Rossiulus vilnensis
TGGCATAACACGTGCTGCTAGTAGGGTACTGAGTTTAATTGAATTACTTTTGTTATTAAAAACAAAAAAGTACATGCATATAATCAACATTATGAGAATCACTCGTTCTGTTGTCTATCTTCATTAAAAATGAAATGATTTATTTTATTTTCATTCATGAACTTCCCTGCAACCTAAATCGATGATTAGTTTACAATATACGGTAAGAAATTCATTTTCTTTTTAGTATAATTATGATCATGTAAAAAACAGTACAGTAGACATTTCAAGTGCGCTACAAGCACTTCAAATATTAATTTCGCAGCGTTTTCACAAGTGACATCTTTCAAATGCACATTTTTAAATCATAGTAATAAATTATCTTAATTCCAGGCTTAAAAATTACAATTATCTAAAGTAATATTGATCCGTTTCTCAAAAACACTACATGCACCCAACATCAGAGCATGTAAGCCTGAAAAACAATTTTTTTATATTAATCTGAGCTACGTCAACTAGCTCAACGTCATTAAGGTCAAAAAGTTCTTTCCCTTAGGGATAACTGGACTGGTTTCCCCAGAGGAGAGCCCGTAACTCGTCTCATTTCAAGAAATGATCAGAAAGTCAAGGTAGTTCAAGGCGGCTGACATGTTTGTTTTAACACGTGATTAGCCTTGGACTACTACATGTACTACTGCTATTATTATTACATCCGAGTAGTCGGATTACTAGTAGCTGTGGTAAGATTAAACATTAAAAACGTTGGGGAACCTGTTTTCCACCCTCAATTTTTTGCGTATACCTTTCGGTTTGTCTTTTTTTTTTTTTTTTCATGAAATGGTCCACCTCGTCCCACTATGGTCCAGCAACGGGGGCACTCACACTCGATACTATCAGTACAAGCTAACATCGTTTTTTTAATGGATTGGCCATTTTTTTGTGGGTGAAGATGAGTCCCCCTTCTCTGTCAGTCCTTGTCTCAGGTTTGCATGAGCAGCCATTTAGAAGGACGTCGAACTTTTTTTTTCATTAGGCCTATCATTATTTTTTGACCAGAAAGTGATCGAATATGAGCTTTCCACACGAAATACGAAATTGCCAACAGACGAGCCCGGGAGGCACGGTCTCAGACTTGGAAACTTGAATTTTGGGGCGGCTCGCACATTTTAACGCTCGGCTAACTGCATGGCAAATGTTCGGGAACTTCTAATTAGACGTTACGGAACTTACGGGGTGTCAAAAAAGTGTTTAACCTTCGAGACACAAACGTTCAGTAGCACAAATTGACTAGCGTATAGACAATTAGCATTTTTATGTTTTCATCATTAATTGATTTTTTAAAGCAAACTTACGAAAAACAATTTACATGTATTGCTGTCATATTTTATTTGAATAATAAAACTACGATGAATCGAGCTCCGCGAAGTTACTTCAGAAAGGGAGAATTTTTGAATTAATTTGTCATGAATTTCTAAAATGTTTGGTTGTAATGCGAAATTAAATTATAAATTGAGAAGGATTTATTCAATATAAAAACCACTAATTAAGCGATAAAAAAACACCAGCTTATCCGAAGAGCCCTAGATATGCGCATAATTTCTGCAAAGCGAATGCAATTTGGGATTTTAGACTTCTCTTGGAACATCTAATTAGTAAAGACAATACAGAAGCCATCAAAAGCTCCGTTTCCCCTCCCCGATAAACAAGACAAAAAAAACTAGGTAAGTAACGTTTATTATGGACATGGTGCATCCAACCCCCTTCTCAACAACCTTTTGCGTAGCGTGGTTCTTAAAATGCACTTAGCGGCCTTAACGAGCCATTGATTAAGGTAATCGGCCCACAAAGGTTCCAATTATCAGAGACGTTCCCAAATGATATTTCAGGACCAAGTAGAAGCCATTTAGTTAGTGCACTGCCCAGATTTGGCTTTTAACTTTCTCATGAACTTTCATAGTCTTTTATGACTGTGATCTTCAATACGTAAAAGAAGCTAGCCATAAATATCCGACGCAATATTATAAATACTGTTGGTAGTAAGCTTAAAAGGATGGAAAGTGCCCTCGAAAGAAATTTCTCGATGACCAACTAACTGCAATATTATTTCTAATTACATGTACACGTTTTTTGTTATGTTAAAAACAAGCAAATCCTGGGAACTGAAATGTCCAAAACTTTAATTATGGGCAAGCAAAACGCAAATACACGTTAAACCACGTTTTATTACTTTAGGGAGCAATTATTTTTATAACATTAATCAAACAACTTTCGTTTTAAAATAGCAAGCACAAGATAAAATGCATGGACAAATTGAATTGACAACTGCATAATAATTGTCGTTTGCATGCAAATATCGAAATTAGCATAATTTCCATATCAATTGAATGTATTTGATGTGGTAATTTGGTATACACTGTATTGTAGGTCTAGCACTCATTGCTCAGTATAAAAACTGAACCAGTTAAACGGTTATCGATTATAATAAATGAACGAAAACAAATACTGGATAATTCTTATTAACACTGTTAACTAATTGCCTTAATATCATTATTGATATACGTGTGCTATGTCTCGTGAAAGGAAAAAAAATGCGTCGCCAATTTTACGACTTATAATCTGCATGCCAAATACAAAGTAAAGGTCAAGCGCTTATCGCAATTTATTAACTTAAGTTAAGGCGAAGCATGTCTGCAGCAACTACCAGAATATCAAGAAGCTTAAAAAAATGTGTCCTATATGAGCAGCCTCTCTTAATTCTTCTCTACTGGTACTCACATTAGAAATAATGCCCTCATTTTTAATAATGACGATAACAACAAAGGTTGCTTATGAATGTGTGGCATGGCTGACAAAGTAATTAATTACTGTGCTTCGGTGGTTTCATTTCGATTGATTCAAATAAAAAATGACTTTGTATGCCGTGGGAGTAGCCAGTAGTAGTTTGCGACGCATTCCAACTTGTTTCAAAATTAAAATTGCATTCTTAGCTCCATCCATAAACGAATGCCATTAATGCAAACGCGGTATAATCATGTAAAGAAAAAAGAAAGCTATTGATCTATTGACATGAAGAATCTTATGAGTCACATTAGTGTCATAGTTGGAAAGGTGTGCTCTTATGCCTGAAGTTAGCAACAATAATTATTGCTCTAAGAACTGCCAATATCTTTGAAAATACTGAATACTGTACCTTGATTTCCATTGACGAAATCAAAGCATACTTAGCGAACAATTCTAATTTGTTTCCAATAAAGTTCCACTTATTCAAGAATGTCTGGGTCTCAATTTGGTCCATGCACTGACAGTTTTCTGCCTAAAGTGTCGTGATTAATCGCCAAATTGCACGAATGAACTCAAAGTTAGCTTTTTTGGAGACTAGTTTATATAACCTCGCACCTGCCAAAACCCTTTGTCGGGTCCAAGTAGAAAAGCAGTTCAATGGGACTGGATCCCCCATTGTCCGTGTAGCCACAAGCCCTAGTTATTTTAAAATAAACAGTTAAATCTTTTCTGTACTAACCTGAAATGTTTCAGTATAGGAATCAAATGGGTCTCTCGAAAGATAGTCGCGTAATTTATTTTATACAGTACATGCACTTTAAACGAAGATTAAACCGATTTTAAATTAGAATTACAGAAAATATAAGCTTTCTAAAAATAACTAAAAATAATAATATACACAACTTATATTTTTAACTTTGTCATATAGGGCCCAGTCAATGTTTAATTTAGTCGTTCAATATTATATAACCCAAGCTCGAGCTTTCTTGCATTAAGTCTGTCTCAATAATGACGCATTTTCATTTCACCAACTCCCTTCAAACAATCATAGAGTTAACACTGACATTACTTATACATTAACTAAACAAATTAAAACGAAGGTAAACTGAACACGTTCATAATATTCAATTATTTTTCTGATCAGTTTGACGTTTAAGTAACTATCAGTAACGGCAGTATGTTTGTCAATAAATTTATATACAAAAAAATAAAGAAACTTGAAATTGAATTTTAAACAAATATCAAACCCTCTGTGCACGGATTGAATCATCCATTTGTCACATATACTGTGAAATCATTAGAAGAATGACTAGTGTGAAACATTTAAGTTTTAGGATTGAGTCTTGACTTTAGGCTCAACTTGACTGTTAGAAACATCAAATTGCACTCCGAATAAAGTCCTTGCAATTTTTTTTCATCTGAAATTCCAAGAAGTTGAGCGAGGACGCTTCCGCCGAAGTACTACGCCTTCCCGACCATCTTTTAGAAAAATGTCCATAAGAAAAAGGTAATCCTTCCCGACCACTTAGTCGGAATTTGCAGGCGGGAGGTCCGCTTAAAAGCCCCACGAAATGCTAACATAAAGGGGTATACTGTCCAGCTTTTCGCATGCGAGACGTAGTTAAAAGAAAAAGAAAAACTAAAAAATGTTTTCGAGAACTTACCTCCACACCATTCCACATGTAGTGGACATCATGGGGGGCATGGGGGTTGCTCATGTGGGGGTGCTCGGCCATGATGGACATCCAGTGAGCTAAGCCCGGCGATGTAGGGGATGCAGCACGGGCCGGAGACGCCAAGCAGCCGCCGCCTTTGGCATGGGTCTCAGCGGCGGACGGAGGCCAAACCAGGGCGGCTTTCTGAAAAAAACGCCAGGAAAAACAATTTTAGACACACGCTTCAAAATGGTTAAGTACCTCCAAATAAATAAAAACTTAATCGAGAAGCACGAATATGAGCTACGGGTTGCTACATTATTCATTAGAAAAAATAGATGGTCCAGAGCTGAAGAGGTCATCGTTGTGTTACGGTATTTAAATGGTAAAAAAAACAGCGATCAAGCAGGTGCTCTACAAATTATTACCAAAATTGCGAAATTATCAAATTTGGGAAACCCGACTTCTAAGGATTTATTTATAATGAACTTTTTAGAGATAAAATTATCACTGGCGACCGTAGAGCTACTTTCCAAAATTGTAATTTTCGTGTTTGGACACTGGCCTCAGATTACAACAATTTATGCACACTTGTTGGCAGGCAACATAACTTTAGCAGGCTAAAACGTGCATGAATTTGTTTCTTAACATTATAATAAAAACAATTTGAAATTGTTTTGGTTGAATGTATAGATATTTTTAATGCTCTGGAAATTTGCCTGGGCAATACTCAACTCGTCTTGCAATTGTTAAAACAATTAATTTAGGGCATTGCGATTAAAAGCTCAATTAAAACTCGTGGAACTATTGAGGCGTTTCACATAATTTGTTAAACAAAAAAAAGCACCACAATCAATTAAAAATTAAACTTCAAAATTATAGTTTAAAACAACTTTTAAGGGTACAATAGAAGTAAAACGGATAACGTGCAAGATGATAAAAATGAGTGAAAATACCAAAGCATAAAACAGAGAGTGGAAAATTGAAATTTCAAGGGCTTGTGAGTGGCGTGAAAGGGTTAAAAGGTGTTTGCAATTACTGATGTTAATTCAACGGCACACAAGCTTCATGCGTGTAAAATGAGTCAAAACGACAACTTGGCAAGTAACTGTATATAAATATTGCTGGCTGCAACCAATGCCTTCAACAATAGAAACTTTGCAAGTACATGAACAGTTAGTTTAAATTTGAAAATAACTCCCATTTTTCATTCCCTATTTTTTCTGCTTTGAATTTATTGACCTGACCTTTAACGACGTAAGCGCCATGGCGCCTTCAAAGGCGTCCCCTACTTCTGATTTTACATAACGTGCATCTGCCGCATTCATTATACCCTATTAATCGCATACAAAGAGACTAATTGGTAACAGTCCTTAGCAAACGCAGACAATCAACAAGAAAACTTTCCATTTTAAACAATGTTTCCAAATAAAACATATCGAGAATGTATACAGGGTTGGCTTCCAAAGAAAAACAACACTTTTCCAATTAATTGCTCGACAGTCTCGACTCTCGAACAACGATACTAAAATTAGGCTAGATCGATATAAAATGTCGATTTAATTTAACCAAAATGAATTCACAAAACGAAAACATATGGTTTCTAATAGGCAAAACTAACTTCGACTGAATAAATATTAACATAAAAAAGAATAAATATGATTTCAAAGATCCGGGTTTTATTAAAATAAACGCAATTTACTCCGAAACCTGCATAGTAGCGTCTATAATATAAAACTAGAAATTTAATTAAAGCTAAGTTACATTACAATGTAATTAATATATCGTATATTTATAGCTAGCAGCTTTAAAAAAAACGTTTTTGCTATCTCTTTCCCCCATAAGAAAAAATAAAAATAACAAAGCATCCACCAAAAATTTTTGGAAGTTGTATCTACATCTCGCTATTGCAGATAAAAATTGGAACATTCTACTAATGGCCAGTTGCTGAAATCTATGAAAACTTAATTGGAATAAAGTTAATACTGTAAAACGCTTCTATTTAACCAGCTAAAGGAGACCAAATAGACCCTCAAAAATTAGTAAGCTGCGAAAAGTAGCCTATAACATGAAAATGACCCAATAAATATTTTTCCAACATTGCATATTGTTACATCGGTATCTTTTGAATATGATCAAATATATTGTATAAAAACATTATTTAAAATTTAAAGACTGAATAAACATTTATCCTGTCAAGTCCATTGAGGCCCTGGGGCCTCATGTACACTATACACCAGAGAAACTATTGCATACTTTTATGAACTCTTGTAACGCTTGATTCAAGTCGAGGCATTAGCGACATTTTAATAGTAATCTTAATAACGATGCTTATCTAAGTTTTACTGTTTATTAATTAGATTGAGGCCAATAATAAATTATAATTCCCAGAAAAAAACCGGAAAAGCCCTATTAGAGAACAAGGGGATTTGCGGAAAAGCCGTGAAATTGCAATTAACAGCAACTGGAAGTTGACGTCTCATTCCAGGAAAATCGAGAAGAAAATTGAACTTTTTTTTGAACGCAAAATTTTATTCGCAATTTCATAAGATGCGACGTCCATTAAATTAGTTGCGCCAATATATCTCGTTAACTCTTAATTGGAAAAAAGAATGACTAATTGTAGCTCACAAACGAGTGCAAATGCAAGCCCCGACTAATTAACTAGCATCGCTTAATACTCCATTAAAATTGCGGCACTTTTAAGTCAAGAAATACATACACTATAAAGTTAATATAAATTTCCCATAAATCCAATGAATGTATTTTTGGTTGAAGACGATAAGTTCTAATACATTCAAACTTTATATGGAAGTGCAACAACACTAAAAACTTATTGAAGAACCTTGATTACCATTCTTGAATCAGACCACAGCGTATTTAACAGCTCAAAAAGAGCAGTTTGTTAGTTACAATTAAATATATCCAACAAATAAGCACTTTCTGCTTTGATTGGTTTTGCTTGAGACAACTTTTCATTGCTGATTACCAAGTTTGGTTTACGTTTATAAATATAACCCAGCTCGGATTCAATTTTAAAGGTAAAACTTGCTTTAAATCGATCAGCTCTGACCGTATTCCTGAAGGGACCGGTCCATGGACATCATTCGTGTAAGAATGCGTGCATGACCATGACCGGCTTTCACAAAAAAAAATCCCCATGGGCTTATCGGTTTAATTCCCTCATCCCATGCGAAAGCCCTAAATATGTAAGTAAATTCTGGAAGACTACTCGAGGAAGACGCCAAATAACACCCGACATGTACAGTACTTAACATTTCAACCAAAAAAAAATTTTGTTCAAAAAGTAGATTTCCAATTTAAAATCGGAATAGCTCATTTTGTGAACAATTTATTGCCGTTTAAAATGCGTTTGCTTTCATTAAAATTCCTCATCAACTTTTCCGTGAAAAGCTTTAAAGCTGCAGTAAACTATTTGCATGTTTTGGGACATCTGCATGCTTTTACCGGCTCTGTCACTATGAAAGTACTTTAAATTGTTCACAAAACAAGCTATTCAGAATGTAATTTCGAGATCAAACGCTGAACAAAATGCATTTATTTGATACCTTAAGGTGGGCGAGTTTCTCAGCTCGTAAGTGTATGAATGTTATCGTGTCTTTTTTGGATTATTAACGTAACTTTTTCAGAATGTTAAAAGAGCCTCACTACCTCATGCGTATGAGCTAAACTAATGGCAACTAAACTTGGTGGAGTCAAAAGCCTAGGCCAACTTTCGCAAAAACAGAGAGTGAGGAATGAATCAGAATCGCAAAAATAGACTCGGGGTAAAGTACACGACTGCCGATCGGCAGTCGATACGGGAGCGAAAAAAAAGTAAATATCAAAATTACCGTAAATAACGAGGGTCGGCCCTCGTAAAGATGGCGGTTCCACGCAATTTTGGCGAATTTTGGAGGAACCTTGGACAATGGGAGGAGTCACCGGGGCGGGTGAAACTCAAGACAACTGAATTCAATCGGCGATGGAATGCATCACGAATCAGCCCTATTCCAAAATTCTCTCGCGTGACAAATGTGACGTTAGACGCACGTGGGGGGGGGAGGGAGAGGGGAATTCTTTCGCGCGTTGCTATGGCAACGTGGACGCTTCGGTTAGGCGAGCGAAACACCCCCACTGGCACCAAATTGAAAAGATCCCAGTTTGCAGCTCCTCTTCAGGTTTGTCATCAGACAGCGGCGCGAAATTGGGTTAAGGATAAACTCCACTGGGGTCGAAGGTCAAATTAATCCGAGCACAGGGGGAGGGGAGGAGCGCGAGCATCCACATCACTGGCGAAAGAGGTCATAGGCCCTTCGAAGAGATTGTAAACCGAGCCGAAAGAGTGGCCGATCTCAAAGCATTCCTTGAGCAAATTAGCGAAGAAAGTTACGTCATAATCCCAGCAGCTAATTCGCTCCTCGACTTGGAAATCTTTAGGCCAATTAAATTTCCGAACTATCCAGTCGCTAAGAATCCTTTTTGCAGCATAAATCTCGGATGAGACCTGGACCTTACAACCGTTGCAATGCTTCTTTAGTTAGGCAATGGCACAACACCTGCCTGTAGCCAACAAAACTTGGGGGAACCCTATCAAATCCAGGTGCGGTGACGTCACACGTGGCCCTCTTGCAAGTGCGCCATCCTTGAGAAGCAAAAAAAAAAAAATCACCAAGATCTGCGTGATGAAATTTTGGGCGCCAAAAACGCACTCCACGAAGTATCCACAAACTTGTTGAGTGCGAGACACGTGATCTTAGATCGCAATCGAGTGTTAACCCTTTGGTGTAAAATTTCAGTCGATGAGCGACGTCCGTCAAGCCGAAGAATTTCCCCAAACTGGAAGTCGAGTCCGCGCCGATGGCCCACAGCCCCGAACAAACTTCGGCACGCTTGGAACGAACACGAGACACGCCATGCAAAAGGGGGAAAAGTGCGGTGGCGTCCGGTCGAGCACGCGGCGTCGCGGGCTCCCGTCTGCCGGTAGGTTTTCAGTGGCCGATCGTGGTCTGGTGAGCCGATGGCGGAGTCGCGCCTAGAAGCACGGCGCGAGCGAAATGAAGGCGGCGGCCAGCGAGCCTCTTTCGGCGGCATGCGAGTCCGTCATCGCCGGGGGTTGTCTCGAAGAAATTAAAAAAGGGGAAAAAAAGGCAAGCAACGTGGGCAAGCACTCGAGCGGGCATCCTCTGCGCTCGCCTCGCGCGTATCGGCGGCAAGATTTCGAAACAGCGGAGGATGACGGGAGTGGGACGGGTGAATGCGGGGACCGGGGAGGAGGGGTAGTAGGAAAACCCCCTCAGGAATTCCTCGACTTCGAGTGCGTTCGCAGGACTTGGAATACATTGGAAGCTCGATTATCCGAGGACCGGTTCTGATGTTCGGATTAACCGAGATGAAGCAACCTCGGATGAGCACTCGGATTAACCGAGGTCCCGAGCAGATAAACATTGATAAATGCGTCATAACAAGAAGGGGAAGATTAAGACAGTGGTCGAAGGCTATAAAATTGATTTAGACTAATTAAAAGCGAGTTGTTAACATGTTATTTTCGATTTTTAAGTAGGTTTATTTCGTATTTACAGTGTACACACGCATTAAAAAGTTATTAATATGCAAAATACGTTTGCGAAATATAATACATGTACATTTTAAAATATACTTTTGACTATCCGAGATGGTCACGGTCCCGACTGCCTTGGATAATCTAGCTTCCACTGTACATATGCCGCAAAAAGTAAGGTCCCTTCAAGAAGCTACTGTCCAATCAGTCATCAATGACAAAAACGATGGACACAAGCTCCAATCTGACACACTAATGGTCATCCGTAGAGAACGTCCAGGGGAGGAAGGGGACGTCACAATGTTCAGTTGAAATTTCCGAGTTTAATATGGAAAGAACTGAATAAAAACTTACTAAAAGTGACTGAACAAAAGCAATATTCTGGTTAACTGTTGACTGTGGCTATAACATGTAGAAGTATCGATCCGATGCTTATAAATCAATTTAAATTTTACATTTTGTTCAATAAGGCAAACTGGGGTGTCTGAAAATCATGGAAATTGCAGTACGTCCTTAATGGTTATCTATCTCCAGCTATTATTGATTGCATTAGTCTAGACTGATTGATTGATTTGCAATTTACTAATTGTACAACCATACTCTCTTTACTTATTTACCCTTAATCTACATGCAATCTATGAACCATCTATACCATGCATTCTTAGTGCATTAATTTCTGTTCTGTTCCAGTGCGTTCTTTATGGATGACCCCTAATTTGAAAATAAGGAGTGAGAAACTGTGTATACCACTAGTTAATATCACGCGGTTAAAACCCAAGCAGTAATTTAACGAATTTACACCCAATAATAAAATATGAAAAAAAAATTAATGGGAATTAAGCGAGTTGCTTGACTAGATTTTTGCGCCGTTTTATGATATTTTTATGGATAAGAAGCCAAGCAGACATTCAGTTTCGCAGAATCTGGAAGACTGGCGCGTACATAAATTTACGAAATTGGATGTCTGATGCATTTTTTATTTGAAGAAAAAAAAAAGGTTTCAACAAACGTTATAACTTTCTCGAGCAAATATTTATTCGTCTATCATCGCTATCAATGTATTGACAACTGCGCATTGTCAGACATGTTTAGAGAGGGCGATAAGGGGGTTGGTGATCTCAGACGAAGGGGAGGCTGTCATAAATAAGCTATCTGGTAGACGTCGTTTATGCAGGGCCCTCGGTTAATAAGGAAAAGGAGTCACTCAGGCGAGCATTACCTTCCAGACTGGGTTTTATACCCTTGCGGCCATAGTTTCTCCCTCTTTTCTCACCTCATTGAAGATCCTTAACCAGAGGTTTATTATGGGATTTGTACTTATTAGCAATGGTATATCCTTAGGTCCGGGTTGGGCAACCTTGTCGCATGTCACCACAAGTGGCGAATGAGAGGAACGTGAAGAGGGTACCCAGAAACTGAGAACCATATTAGAAAAAACAAATTTCCAAGAAAAATGGTTGCATTATTGTACGAACTTTGAAGACTAGCGCTTTGCATAACATTTCACATGTATTTGAAAACCTATATTAAAAGTTTGAGTGTCACATTCCCCAGTGTTCGGAGGTCGCCAAAAATCGGCGGACAATCCACGGGACCCAGCCTTAATAGGGGCAAAACCTCCCTCCGTGTTACCAACTCACACTGATAAAGCGAAAACAAAACAGGGCTGAATGACGGCTGCAAGGTGTGAAAAACCAGTGGCAGGCAAAGTTTTCAGCAGAGTCCGTCAAGTGTGACAGTGTCGTGATTGCTTCACCGCCCGTGGAGAAGAATGTAAATGAGCGGGTAGGCGGGGGACGTCCGCACAGACCCGTGATTTTCGGATAACGAAAGCCCCCCCACCTGCGAAGATCTCTATATCCTGACATTGTACCACGCGGACCATTTCTTCTTCACCGGTCACACTCGTCAACGAGCGGTGGTGGAGGAGGTATTAAGGATCACGCTTTTATCATACATCCCCCCCCCTTCATACCCCGTTCCTCCCCTCCATTTTCCACACGAATTCCGCCACTGCTAAGTGGTCCGATGCGAGTGCGGATAATTGCGCAAAAGTGCACGCCGAGTGGCGCTGTTCGGCCTCGGCGGGTTTTGACAGGCCCACCCCCGGGCCGAGTCGCACTCGTCACACACCCGTGACACGGGAGCGACGGGGGCCATTCTGGAACGAATGGAGCACAGGGCACACTACGACAAAATGGGGTGGGTTTGTGCAGTTGTGCCATGTTCGCAAGCTTATTTAGATTTGTGACCCAACATGTCATGGTCCAGTGATCTTAGCTGAGCATTTTTTTTAAAAAATTGTAAACGTCTGTCATGATGAGAATACAAGAAATTGGGCGTTCTCTGTGGCTCACCTGGGAAACTGGCCATGAATCACGATTTATGAACTTATGGGTCCACATTTCCAGACTAGAGCACCGGCTGTGATGCCCTGTGTTCAACTGCTGGATATCACAAAACATCGCACGTGAAGAGCACCTTTGCCAGGAGAATAAGTTCAAAATGGTTTCAAAATAATAAACGCATGCAAATTTATCGAATAGTTAGAAATAGTTGATAATTGTTTTATATATATTTTCAAGTCAATATAATTAACATGGTATTGCTTGTCGAGAGTCAGTTCAGTTTAGTTAGCAATACGATTATAGTTCAGTTTAGTTAGCAATACGATTATAGTATGTCGAAAACTAGAATGATACCGTGGAATTCAAATTGACCAATAGAATTATATATCAGTACTTTAATATTTATCATGGTTAGTAGGGTTGTAAACCCCTAAATAGCCGAGTTGTTGTTGTTGTTGTTGTTGTAAGAGCCATGTTTGCAATTAATCTGAATTGGTTAAGGCTCACTTCCATTCTAGTTTAATTATATGGTCCGTTAATTGGGATCATAAATGACTAGTTTTAGAAGCTAGGCTATGTAAGGACCATTCTAAACGTCGCGAGATTTGCAAAAAAAAATATTTTGTTCTATCCTTTCCTAATCTCTTCCTGTTTCTTATTGCTTATTTTCTATCAGCAAAGTAGGTCGAAAATTGACTCTGTCCAATAAATCTAAAATACATTTGGATTAAAAAAATAAAAACCGAAATAAACCAGAAAAAGGATGAAAATTGCTCACGATTTCCACTTTTTCACATTTCATTTTTTTTTCTTTTTATGCTATTTATTTTGAACTTAAGCTTCCGTCAGGATTATTTGTCGCCGTCAGAACTGAGGTGAAATCATGTTTATGTCGCGCTCTGCTGGTTGGTATGCTCAAAATCTTTCGCGATAACGTCTTTTCGGATTCTTGACAGGTCATGCTAAATGTTCTTAGTACACAGACCCTGAATGCAAAACGTATTATTATAAGGTACCTAATTCACATACAATGTAGCGCAAGTGCAGTATGCTTGCGACCAGTTGCGTTCTTGTTTGCTAACAGATGAGTTGACCATGCAACAGATTTCCATCGATTCAGGCGATTAAAGCATAATCACGCTACTGGATTTGATCAAACTTTTCTTTTTCTGTCAATGGGATCCTTGGCAAATTTAACAACACTGGCTTCAAGCAAGCGTGCAAATCGTCGCTTGCTTCCTGGTGTAAAAACAGGAAAACAAGGTAACAGTGACGGAAAAGACATTTTATGCAAAAGCATTAATTTCGACGTTTTACACAAGTTTTCTCATCGCGCCTTTTTATGTTCACAATACGCCAATCCTGCTTTTTTTTTAAAGTCGTGTTTTAAGAGGGCGATTAATTGGAGCGCGCAGTGCAGCTATGCAAACACTGACAATATCATATCGTATCCGCTAATGAAAGTCATCGTGTTTGAGACTGCCAAAATTTGGTAGACGTTTCGACACCCGTGCAAGCGTGTCGCTAATAGCGTCCCACGGTTATTTATTAAGTCTGGGACATTTTTACCCACGCATGTTCAAGAAATCACTCCATTTTTCACGTCTGGGTCGATTTTTCGATTTGAAAGGTTCACGGAACGGACGCGAGATGGCGCTCAACGAACCAACATGGTGAGAAACGGTAAGGGGTGTAAAGTGTTACACGACATTTATCAAATTTTACCATCATCAATCCAAATGGGCGACTTCGAGCTTGTTTGGGTGGCCTGCAGCGACATTACGGCAGAGCTTCCAACATAATCCGCTTGGAGCGCCTTAAACAATGCCACCTAGCGAGGTTCTGCAGAAGCACTCGCGAGAAAGGAACAAGATACCCATCAGCAATATCGAGGGTAGGACCCATTGATGCGAGGTTCCACGTTTCCCTTCATTGGCATCTTCAACGGAGAGGCCACAACTGTAACTGTTTAGATAGGCACAACAAAAAACTTGAAAAGGGGTGAAAGAGGGCGCTCTGTTACTGCAACAGGTAAAATGAAAAGGTGGTGCAGTTAGTGACACGACAAGATGGAGTGGCACCAAACCAGATACCCATCGACGATTCATCCGATAATGCCCAAGAGACGGTCAAAGCAAGCTGATCAGAAAAGTGGCCACAACGGGGTAGACCAGATGGACGCCAGCGCCCTCTGCGATACAACAAAGCCAGGGGTCTGCAAGGATGTCTTTCCAAGCCTTTATCTCTTGGTGTGTGGCGTCCATGGGTTTTGCTAACACAAAAGCCTTCTTCCCCTCGACTTTCCCAACAAATATGAGAAAACCTTTCGTGCAACATTTCCAAGGTTCCGAGATAAGATATCGAGCAGTTTCATGCAAATTCGGTACTTTTCAGTGCAATTGCACCACCAAGTGGTTAAAATCTGGGAACAAATCAGAACTCCCAATCAATTACCTGCGTATATCAGTATGCGTATTCAGTGTCACATTTTATTGGCCATTCCAAACAAAATTCAAATGAGGTTGTACCAAAAACTATAGTTGTTCTGGAACTTATGTCGAGATGTAAACGAATAACGATCACGTGACGGGTAAAACGTTCTCAACTTATTCATAACACTCCAAATAATGATTCATGACGCTAAATGATTTATTTACAGGTTCTGCCTCCACAATGGATGAGATAAACAACACTGAAACTTGCCACTAATTTTATTATCATCGACAAAACATCAATGCTTTTTCAATTATTCTTGATTATTCTTTTGCGACAACTTTGACGTCTTCCATGCGTCATTATTAGTGCTCGTTTAACACGAATTAAACCAAAGTCACGCAAATGAATGAGCTAAACAAAAATGCAATGACTTTTCAGTGACAAACTACATGTAACACAAGGACATGTTTTCGCAAGGACTTAAAGCCCATTCGGACCCATTCAGCAAGGATATGTCACATCTTAGGGGGTTTATCCATCAACGCTATCCTTTGGATCGTTGGAAGAGAATTCCTTTGCCTGATAGCATGCATGAAATACCGTGGAATCTACCGAATAAACCCAACACCGCATGGTACATCCTTGCTTATAGTCGGGTGCTGAGCTGAATTGAATGACTAATGATCTGCAAACATCCTCATTTGGCAAGTTCAATAGCGAACTCTTCTTCGTACTCATTCGAAACCAAACTCCAACATAAATCGCCGGCATATGGCCCTGTAGGAACGTCCCATAGTATTTTCTGGTTGATTAAATAGTCCATCGTGAAAGAATGCGGCCCAAAATAGTCTTTCTCCAGGTTAGGCGCCTTAGGCCATGGCGCTTGAGCCGCCCATTTGGCGCTCAGCAACCCAAAGTGCACTCGAGATGGCCAAATGGCCCCGCATGACGGCGCTCACGCAAGAGTAGATAGAGAGAGGCACGCAAGAAGCGCAAACCGCTGACAACACGTTCTGGAGAGCGGCACGCAATACGGACCGAAACGCCGCCGAATGACCCTTCGAAGGGTCAACAATTGACCAGCAGCGGAGAGCTTTTTTTTCGCAGCGCGCTTGGCGTGCTTCGCCAACCTATAATTCCCGTTTATTAATATCAGCGGATTATGCATGGAGGGGCTTATCATGAAAGTAATGGCACCCAAAAAAGATGCAGAAAACGTGGTTAACAACCACAGCGATAACGAGCCGAGTTAACCGTGAGTCATAATTTCGAGAACAAATAATTCCTGACCTGGCCGGAAAAATGCTCTGCAAGGCGCCGGATAAGTTCACGCAAATAAACCACTAATTAACTGACTCGCGCAACCATGCAGTAATTTTTGACAGCTCATGTCCGTTGCATTCTCGCTGGTAAATAAATTGCGCCAAACTATAACGTCGTAAGTGCTTAACTCAAAACGATCATAGGAAATTGCCAAAATTTGATGTAATTTCAATTAAACACCCCAAATATGCGAATAACCCCTCCTTGCACCAATTTTCAAATCCTGGACTCCGGTTTGAAAGCAAACCTTGGTAAGGCGGACATGAATAAAAGTTATAACGTTGTGCCCATGAAACCACGCTAGTGTTCCGAAAAATACATGTTTCATCAGCGAATTTTTAAACCCCTGATATCGAAATGGAACAATGTATGACATCATCGCACTGCTGTCCTACGCGTGCAACACGTGTGGCACATACGACGTTTTGTAAAACGTTCGACAAAATTTTTCACCAAGTTCTCGTTTCTGATTTCGCAATGAAACGTCAATGGTGTACAACGTCTTACCTTGTCGTTTAAACGAAATCCAATTAGTGTTATCTATAATTTTTCACACAACTATTCAGTTTTTCCCCCTATCCCGGAAACGTTTGTTTTGGCCCGTAATACGTTATGGCTTGGCACCCTTCAAATATTAACGAAAAGATTCGCCATGCGTGTACCTTGATGGCGGACCGCATCAAACGAAGCTGCGATAAAGTGACTATATCCCAGCCGCGGTGTCATCAATAACAATTTCCGATGGCAGCGGCCAGACAGTGTTGATGGCTTCCACCAGAGTTAGTAGTCCACGGACGAATGGTCATCGACGTGTTTGCATTCTTTCTCATTGAAAAAATTATCCACGCAAAAGCCCATCGTCTAAAGGTGCAACCTGAATTTGTTCTGGAAAAGAAGTCTGGCAGGGTACCCGACCACGCCAGGCGTGAAGTTGGTAACCTTCGTCGATTTTAGGGGTGTCCGTGTGACCCTATTCTCATTTTTAACGCTCGTTCTGCGCAGCGACGCTAATACCCGAGGGAAATAATATTTGCCAGTGCCCATGCGTACTAATTTCTCTTCGTCATTGGAAACATAACACGCAATTAATGGATGCATAAGTATCAGAAAAGCCAATTCGGGGCGGAAGTCGTTGGCATTGACTTAGAATCTCGATCAAATTTTTCAATTGGATTTCCTGAAAATCAAATCTCATCATCATGTGGCCGGTGGGTGAAGAATAATCAATTAAAGATTCCAAACGTCGCAATTTAACAAACACTTGGCTGTCGTATTTCTGGATCAAATTTTACGGAATTTTTAAAGAATTAATGAACTCAGAGAATTCCCAAATCCCCAGACGGAGTTCCGCTTGCTCTTAGACGCTTCCTTACAGCAGATGTACTGAAAACACTTAATTCCAACAGCAACGTCCTCAACATGTTCGAACTTTTCCTTTCTGTCAAGGCCCCTCTTCGATCATCCCATGATTTCATAGTTGAAGACTTATGGTCACCTGACATGTAAACTAAACCATCTGCCATGTTCAGGCAATCAATAAATAGGCCCACGTGTGGCGCAAAAAACCCAGCGATACGTTTTTTCAATGCACTTCATTAGAGCACAAAAAATGCAATTAAATTTGAAAATGCAAACATTGGCCAGCCTCACCGGGGAACATTCCCATCAGGGTGTGTTGCCAATATTGCATCGTAATGACAAGGTGTGGTGGCGCAGGTGGAACTGGCCCCAAAAATGTGCAAACAGAACGACCTTGCAATGTCACTGTGACTGAGCTTCACATATCCATAGATGGCACTATTGAATGCAGCACATGCATGTACATTGTACATTTGTAAAAGGAGACCAATTATGTGTTTGCATAAAAAATAGTACACGATAATAAAATACAAAGTTGAAAATATCATTTTTTATTAGAGCGCATACGGATATGAACACTGCTCTTCGACTAAACTCATCTTAGGGAAAACAATCAGAATCTCATTAAACAACACTGATTTATGCCTTTAAACCTTGCAACGATTGTATATTTAGGGCATTCCATTCCGCTCTAACAATCATGTCTTGTACATGGAGATAAAAATGAAATGTAGAAACGCGTGTAATCAATGGTTGTGTACACGCAACTTAAGCGAATATCAATTATTTTTGTTGACACCCTTTGTCGCACAAGTAGCACGCAATTCATCCGCTTGTTTTCTGAGCGAAACCGAAACATCATACCCCGAGAATGTCCAGGACTGCTCTTATGAATTATCAAGGACAGAATAACGTCACTGATGATCCAGCGGACTTATAGGTATTGCCAATAAAGGATGGTCAATTTATGTTGTATAAAGACCTGTTAAGAGCATCGTCCCCGAATAGCATCATTTTAGCCATGGCTAAAATATAAGGTTGTGTTGAATGACGTCATGTTAATCGAAATTTGACGAAAATTGCCACAGACATCCTATCTCGAAATACGGAACAATTTGTAGCCAATAAATAGCGGATCTCCAAATGGCGAATCCGATACCGCAGACGCCTTAGGAAAGGGCGAAAGAAACACCGTTCCTATTGGCTGGAGCTTAAAACCGTCCGACCAAAGTTCGTTACATCTATCTTGCTTAAAACCTGTAGTTAACAAAGATGGCGTCTTTTTTTACTCGAGTGGGCGGAGCTTTGAACGGAAGGGGAATGTTAAGCGTGGTTTCTTCCTTACGTTCCTAGGCACTTTCACCAGGGGTTACACCGACAGTGCCGATGGTACAACAAAGTCCACCGTTGCGGACATTCTTTATGACTGGCCCCTTTGGAGCCTCATGCACCACGAATGTGGATTGGTGCAATTAAAACAAACCCAGTCGTCCGGTTGGGAAATAAGTTTACCAGAATACGTAGGCGTAAGAAACTGGTTGGGGGGAAAAATAGGGTTGAGGCATGCGTGCAAGTTGCATCGTCAAAGTCCCTCGGCCCTGGCATCGTAAAACTCGTCCAAAAATCTCGAAGAATCCGAGCGAATTCAAGAGAGATGAAATCCATTTTTCCTGTTGCTGCTCAGCAGATTCCTGATTTGCGTCCAACCAAACGGGACCCATTTTCTTCCCCTTGTCAAGTAGCGTTAATAATATAGTTGTTTGGGCCCGAGGGGCTTGTTAGCCGGCCTGTTTTTAATGACCGGCCCGGGGCGAGCCGCCGTACGGGCACCGAATATTTAAGATGGGGGAAGGGGGTGGGTTGATTGGGGGGTCCACCCTGCTATAAAATACTCTGTGCAGGGACGAAACCGCGGGAATTTGGGTGTACGCCGCACGCAAGCCCCACGTGGTGGCGCCCCCTAACCGCTGCACCATTTTGAATCCAGTTCAATGCTACAAGTGCTCGCAACTCACTCGCATTTTAATTCGGTGCCGAAAAAGAGCTGGCAAACAATTATTGTCGCCAGAGGGCGTGCAGGGGGGGGGGTATTCATTAAAAAATAATTCGGGGAGCTAACGTAATAAATTACACACCTGAATTCGGAGCAACTGCAATAAGGATAAAACGCCGAATGAAAATAAAACAATGCGACGTGCATCATTTGTCATGGATTGAACAAACGGCTAAACCAGGATCTCTTAATGGGTGGTAATTAATTAGTGGATTAAATGCAAAAGCACAACTTCGCGAGACTTAATTCAACGCTCCCCACACGATGGTACAACAACACAGGGTTGACAACCGTATACAGTAAATCCTTGGCATGATGACCACTCAAGGGACCAAACAAAGTCGCTTAACTTAGTCAGGTGGTTAATGTGTCCAGAAACAATTGAGAAGTTTATAAAAAATTGTTCAACTTTCACGTTTAAATGGAAATTTTCATCACTTTTATGTAAAAATTACATGTACCGGTACATTATTTATTAACTTCTTTATTTAAGATGCCCAATTAAGATTAAGGTATTTCAAATTTGATAATTGCCTTTGCCATTACATGTACAGAAAAATAATTTTCATAATCAATATTAATCTTATCGCTTCAAAAATGTGCATTATAAATTTTATTCGGTGTCATTTACATAACTCAATGAATAAAGCACCAGACCCACCCACCTCCCCCCGCCAAAAAAAAAGCGGTCAATGGTCAAAGAAGGCAGGCTGTCAACATAGAAAAAAATAACAATAGCAGTACACTTTTTCATGGGACCCTAAAAAGCTAGGTGGTCAACTTGGCAGGTTTTAACGCACAACTAAATTTCTCCATCACATCGAATAATACCAAATTAATTGCCTTTAAATAGGACCCTGCATTAACAAACCCTGTAGCAAAAAGAATTAGGCTTACTTAAGCAAAACCAAAATAAACGTCGAGCAAATTTACAGTAGATTTTTACCAAACTGAATACTTTTATTATTACAAGATGCAGACAGAGTTTACGTTTTATAATTTTATAAATTTACCGCTTATTATTAGCATGACCCATTCTCTGAACAGGTGTAGTTCAGCACCAACTTCGCACGAATAAAGAAAATCTATTATCCATAACACAAGGGATAATGATAGGGCTTTTGTTGTTGGGAACAGTTGAAATAGTCCCTACCATATTCTTTATTCTTTTTCCTTCTTGTCTTTCATATCGTGTTTTAATGATTTCGTGTCGCCTTCAACAGAACAAAAATGTGCAGTTTTAAATGCAACAAGGGAGCAATGCTCCGATTTTTGCTCACACTTGAAATAAATGAATAAAAAATAAGTAAAATGGACATTTCGTGCAAATACCTGGATGGATTTCACTCATTAAAACTATTTTAAAAAAGCCCATGAAACATTGCAAGTTTATGGCCAGATCCAACTGCGTCCGTTTTTTATGCCTACCATGTAAGAATTTGACGTACATAATCAAATTTTCAAAGTTTCTCATGTTAAGGAAAATAAAAATTTAAGACTTAAATATCCAGGCTATTGAAACTGAATAATAAGAATTGGGATTTTCGTAATATCTAATGAATATAGCCTATGAAAGGAAAGGAGGTTTGCAGCATCCGGATAACGAGTTTTAAGCAGATGACATGTTAAAAAGGACCACATTCTTAAGTCTTTGTTGGTGGCAGTTTATACAATTTTCATTTTGTTTTCACATAATATTCAAAATGCATATTAAAAAGGTAACGGGATGCCGTTGACAATGATAAATCCGAAATGGTTGCAGTCAGGCCACTGTCGAACGATTGTTTTTGTTTTTTCCAAAAACAAATTGCCCATCATAAAAAGTGGTGCAATTTTTTTTCTTTAGACGCGAAAAGCAACCATGTCCACTTTTTTGTTTATTTACGCATCGTTTGTCTTTATTTCAATTGTCATTAGTATTATTGTTAGAGAAAAGTCATTAAAAACGAGGGCTCCAAAAGCTTACGAAAAAAAAAATTCTTAATGGGGAGGAAGCTCTCACTCGCCCTTTTTATCTGAAATTAACGAAATGGGAGAAAACTGAAGACATCGCGGGAATCGAACCCAGACCTCCCATGCTCGAGATTCCCAGTAGTGCCACAGCTGTGCCCGCTGTAAAATGGCTTTATTTTAACTGGCATCATAAAACTTCCTGTAATTGGATTTTATTCTGGAAGTCACTCCAGAATAAGTCATCATCGTTTTTATAATTTCCTCTTTTGGTCACCGAATGCTGCAACTTGTGCGAACGTCGATGGCGAAATCATGCCCTGCGATTTTTGCATAGTTTGTTACATAAATGCCTCTAAATCCATATAAGCAGCTAAAACGACCTAGCTGCTGGCCATGCCAATTTATTGTGTTCAAAACTGGCGCAATGGCAGTCAGTATAAGTCAGGAGTGTGGCGCTCCCTAGGGCTGCATCCTCGCACTAAACGTTCGATTTCTGTTTTATTTTACACGGTAGGGACCACGACAATTGGATACGCTCTAGGGCGCTGACCTGTTGATGGAATCGACCCGTCGTCACCCAGGGTCACATCCTAATGGTATTATTTGCTTACTTATCGGATTACAGCAACGATCCCTTTGCATTACCATAGTTGATGAACGCACAACATCCTACCCTCCCCCCAATCCCTTCTCAAACATACATTCTAACACATTAATTATGCCGAACAAACGATAAAACCAAAAGGGCAATTATAATATAACTCCATTTTGTTCATCAAGGTCCACTTTTACGGTCACTGATACGAAACAAACTACCGGTAATTGCTGTCGATTTTTGAACTCCAAAATGGAAGGATTAACTAATCATGCCAAGAATAAAAACGTTACCTAACAAATAGGGTTACAATATACATGTGGAGCATTTTGCGTAAGCCCACTTGTGTGATTGATCTTTTTGCTTATTTTAATACTTATCTATGGAAATGATAAGCTGGCGTAGGTTTATGACATGCTCATTGAACATAGCGTATTACGATACGTGCTGTAGAAGATCTGTAGAATAAACCAACGATGATGCAATCAAATGTCCCTAGACTTTTACACTACTAATAGCAGAGAATCCCAGCGGTTTAATGGCGCGTTAACTTCATTTAAAAACCTATGGGGGTAAAATATCCTTTAAATACCAATTGCAGGAAATATCGCCTAGCCTAGGTACGTCCGTTTTGCGCTGATAACCATGCTTCCAAGTCTTTTACAGCATTGCGGCTTAATGCGATTACACCCAATTCGTCTTTTTTTTAAATCAAGAGCTTGGTTTAATTGATCGTATTATAGTTTCTAAATTTTATGAGCATGGACACTTTTTTTTTTGCACAAAAACCTTATCGCTGTTTTGGCTGACTGATGCCGAGGGTGCAGCCAGAATTAATACGCGAAAAAAAGTCAGGAAAAAAATTAATACCCTATTAATTAATAATCAGAAATAATAAATGAGAAAAAAAAACATGGAAAGGAACACGGCCCATATAAACAAGCACGACAGGCAAAATGATACAATTGAGCGTATCTTCTGTTTGCATCAATTTAGGACTAATTTATTCCAATAAACACGCGACTAATCACTACTCGTTAAACACAAAGGCAGTACGTGTTTTAAAGCAGAATCACCAGATGGCGCTGCAGGGGGCCATGACATTGGTCAGCTAAACCTCATTTCTTTAGTACAGTAATTTCGAATTTTAGAAATGAGTATAATGCCAAATCTGGAAGCGTGTGTATTAAAACTCGATATCGAATTAATCTGAACAGATGACGCTGACTACTATTATTAGTATTGATCACAACATCAAGAATTACCCCATATGAAACTAACTGATGACTTTTAAACATCTTTTGGGACCGAGTCACATAAGACATACGAACAAATTATGAATATGGGATTTCAAAAAAGTTAGATTCGCTGTTACACTATCGAGCGTTTGGCTAGTTTCAAGACCGGGCAGACACCACACATTGGCTTTTTTCTTGGGGCATCGATTATCGCCATCAGAAACTAATCAATTTACGAGGGGAGGAAAACTATCCAACAAACCGACCACATGTAAGGAAAATTTCAAAATTCGCTGCCCCGCAACGATCGAAACAACACTCAACAGGTGGCCGGATGTACTCAGAGCAGACTTGCCAATTCCGCAAAACACCCTATAGAGGGCGTTGAACGGCGCAAGTAGATTAATTGGAGCGTCAATCAATCAATAAGGCTGATACCAGGAATGTTCATGTATGGGCACGGACACAGTCACAAGTCTTGTTCTGTAACACCAAACCACTCTTAAAACCCATTTCACAAACGCACATTTCCGATAACTATTAGATAAGAGCCCAGAAACAAACTGCTCAATAGCGCCATTTACCGGTGTTTCATACTATATTTCCAGTCGTTTTACCTCACAAAATATTGCCCACTTTACTCATGCCCAGAAAAAATAGGTATTACAACCTTTTTCTTTCGTCCAGCACTAATATAACAAAAACCACAAAGCTTAAACATTTCAAAAACGTAACAATTTCTTTATTGCATTTCAAGCACTTTCAATGTAAGGAAGCCCTGATATATCTAACGTCCACATTTGCTGACACCGCTTTCCAAAAGCCAATAATCGTTCCAAATGTGTGGCTTCCTTTCTTCCAGCCTCGGACGTCTTTTATGGACGCCCCCTAGAAAGGCCATCATTGAGATGAGAGAATGAAGAGGGCCTGAGTCAGCGCTGACGTGACGTCATCCAGCGAAAATAGCCGGTCGAGTTCCCGAGGGGTTCGAAACTAGGTTTTGATTAGTCACATCTGCTTTTTTATCGCCTCCGTATGCGCATGCGCCGTCGACCGTACCCATTTTCGAGCCCTCTTCTTCTTCTTCATCACGTTGCCATATCAATGTGGATGTGATTTCGGGGCCAGAGTCACTAACCCGAGCTCGGTTCAGTCGAGTTCACACGATAACTGCGACCTTCGCCTTTTTTGCCATCATCATCATCATCATGATTTCAGCGACGTCGAAGCGAGAGTGAGGAGCGCCGTTGAAAAACTAATATCAACAGCTGAGCAGTAATGAAATCAATGGACGTCGTCGGTGCAGGGACCGAGTTATCTCTCAGTCAGGTGCGCCAAATAAGCTCAGCCCAGTCAATTTCTCTTCCCAATCTGGGATCACTCATTACGTTCCACTTCAGTCCCGATGCGATTGTGCTTTTAATTCGGTACTTTCCAACGAGCTTCTTCGGACAATTTCCATCGCTTCTTTTTTAGATACCCCCACACCAAAAGCCACCATTTCAATCGTAGGATTCTGAGATTGCCAAGTTCATGTCTAATTTTTCACAGGCATCCATTATTCTAAATTGCAGTTGGGCCACACAGCGAAAAAATGTTGGGCAACATTGGGCTAGACTAGCACTAGGCTATGATGTGGTCCATGAAGTTTAACCATGGATAGACTATTGTGTTTTTGAGTGAATCCTTAGAAAGGGTCATCCATAAAGGACTTCCGAGGTGGTAGAATAGGGATCAGAAAATTCGGACGTCCAATTTGTCTTGTCTAGTGTTGCAATTTTAAGCTCCTGAATACAGTGAAACATATCGAAAACTACCACTAATGTACTAAAATTAAATAGTAGGCATATTCGTCTTTTATCTTTTTCTGGGAATTTACATCATCCTGTGGCATTCTCGTTCCAGGGTCTTTTTCCAAGTACCTTGACTTTTTTTTTTGCAAAATAAAGTCAGAAAATGTCTTTCAATATCATCTCTTTTTAAAAACTAACGGCATTGAAAGTCAAATGCTCTCAAATACGTCATTTACATAATAATCCTAATAATCAGGTAGTCCAGTTAGCAAAACTTAAATTTCCGATTATGACACTGAATAAAACTAGCCAGAACGTTAGTATTTGGCAAGATAGAAAATCAGCGATCCAAGTGCAGGCCGTAACGCACGAGCATTTTATCAATCATCAAACGTGTGATCGTAAATTCAACTCGACAATCAACACGTCACGTACCTCGAAGTCACGTAAGCATCAATCTAGGCCTACGAACTTTCCCCTCAACGCTCCTCCGAGTCCCGTAAATAAGTCACTGAAGCATGATGCCTGACAAAATATGCTGGACAACATTTCCTTTACAATGGTTCCAAATTTGAGGATGACTTTCAAGGTCTCTCACGAAAGGAGAAGTCTTGACCACCTTGCGTGCCGAGTAGCATCAGATTTTGACATTTTATCATTTCTGGCATTACAACAAACAGTGTATCAACGCAATGCTGCCACTCATGAGGTGTCCCTTTATTTAATTGTCCAAAAACAATGCCATCTTTATCATTTAAGCAAAGAGAGCGATACTGTCGCCCAGTTTGCTGCCATGTGGGTCCCATCTACAAAACGCCTTCTAGATATTCGCCTAGTGCGATGGAAAGGGAAGGGAGGGGGAGGTAAGGAAGGGTCATTTGAGAGTGTGAGAACCGTAACCCTCTTGATAAGTTACATATTTTTTGAAAGTGCAGAAGATGGAAGTTGGGCGCAAAAAAATCCCTCTTAAGTGAATTTCAGTTTGAGCATTTATTGGAGCGTTGCTGGATGTAATTGTTGGTTTTGGAGCGCGGTGGGGGTAGAGGGGAGTAGGGGTGGGGGGGATGCACTTCCAAAATATGTGGGGGCTCGAGTTCTGGCCTGGATAGCTCACTCGTTCCAGGGTTTAGTGACCAGACGAGGCAGACTGCAATCAATCATTCGTTTGACACCCCTTGGATGTGTAATATGTGCTCGCTTTTCTGCTCAACTCATCTACTTTTATGCAGAAATATGTCCATGTGTTAAGCGGTCCCGAGGTGCAGGGGTAGGAGGGGATGATGGGAAGGGGGGGGGGGGGAGAAAGCATTCGAAAGAAAGGAAATAGGGCTGGAGCGCCGCTTGCTTTGGCCTCCCTTTGCTTACATGCGTGTATTCTCACCCCCTCTGCCAAGGGTGCGTGTTTCACATTTGACTGCGATATTTGTTTAGCTTTGCCTGTCATGCTCTGACATGAACCACAATCTACGGCAGCGCCATCTTGCGACGACCTTTGAACGCTCTTTCAAAGCCCCTGTTTGCAGGACGCCATCAATTCGCTTGTTTCAAATGTTATGCGACATCCAGGGGTTATCCATAAAAACATGCAAAGCAATTTTCTAACACCATCACGTGTATGTACTGTATAAAAAAAACGTATGCCACCCTTATTGAACGAGGATGAGTTCATCAAATGATCAGTTTTCTATTTGATTTTCAGATAAAACAATAATTCATAAAATTTTTTTTATTAAAATCACGCCATATCTAATGAGAAGCGAGGGATCCATTCCTAAATCGTTTATCAGAGCTAATTTTACCTTGTCTTTGCATTGCCCTGTAATGCCTGACTAAAAGAACGTACATGTATTTGTCCAACTGATCAGAAGTCAATTGGATTTTTTTTTAAAAGCTGGTTGCATCAAACTTGGTTTTTTAAGAGTAGGCTATTTGTTTTATTGTGAATGTCCTTAGACCATAAATGTCAGTTTTTATATAATTCAAAATTGGAACAACAGGAAGCCTTTGATAATCAAGATGAAGTAAAGCGATCGCTAAGGAATGAAATAGTTTTAAAGTAATTTTGAAAATATTCATTCTGGGTGACGTCAAATTCCATATCAATCTCAGGGCCTAATTATCTCAAATGTCCTACCTTAGATACAGCCTACACAGATGAACAATGAGTGACTTACATTAACTGAATGTTACGACAATCTACAGACAATTTAACTTAATTCAAAGCCTACCTCCAGTTGATACCGTCGCCAGTTAAACGGATTTACCAACATTACTGCCCAATGTAAAGTTCGATAGTCTCAAGAGCAGTTCGGCAAAAATGTAGGTGTTTTAAACATTTGGACTTGATACAACGGGAAAAATAAAGCAGTACATACCTGAAATGAAAAAAGAAAACACATGGGTCAATTCAACAAAAAACAAAATTAAACCTAAAACCCAAATAGTGTGCATGCCATTATACACCCAAATCGCTCATGTTTTATATCAATCCATGGGTCCATGAAGTTGATGGGTTTAATCTCGCGGCATTGCAATTTTAACAATAGACTAATCAAGGAGCGAATCTCAAGGGTTGATAAAATCTTTAAAAAATGACAGAGCAGTCAGCAAAAAACATTTATAGAAAATAGCTTTAGCTCTTAATTATTTTTAATTTGAAATTTACTCATTAAGACCGCTACCACTTTGTTGAAAAACTCAAGCTATTTCCCCCGACCCGTTCGAAAAACGACACCGAGCATACTTTTTTCGAGGAAATGTTAATTCCATTAATGCGAACTCATCTTCAACTTAATTTCAATTGTGTGGTTTAGAATGACATTTAATCTTCATTACCACCACCACACACGTTCATTAGTATTCATTAGTTCGGGTAAAAACTGTCGAAAGGAGAGTAATGTGCATGGGCAAAAATGGAGTCTCGTATCGTGGGGATGGACTAAAAACTTTGGGAATACTGACATTTAATTGATATAAATTAACTCGTGAAAAATTTAACAAAAAAAAAAGCCGCCCACAAGCTTTGATCAAAAAGTGAAACGCGATCAGCCAACAATTAAAAAAATGCAGTTCTATTGACGCACATGTACCAATAGCAGCTGAAGCAAGATTAATATTAGTCTAATGCAAACTAAAGCAAATAATTTTCTTCTTTGGATCAATCGCACAACATTTGTCCTTTTGACAATTTATACTTTAAATGTTTAGTATTGGTTAATGGCCTATAGAAGCAAGCAAGCAAGTGTTCAATGTTAACATTGCCTCAAGAAAGACGCTAGCTTCAATGGCTTTAGTCCTCCCTGCCAGAAGCAATTATGCGAAGTACTGTATATGATACAGGCAGTGACCACGTGAAGACTAAAGGCGATTGAAAGGTAGGAGGAAGCCTTGCAGTGCCAACAAATTTCGGATTTTTAACGAAAACAGCAGCAGACCATGGCATGGCTCTGAAGTCGCCAAAGACTTCGCTTTTCATCAAGAATGCGTTCGCGTCTCGCCGTTCCCCAGAGACGAATTTGCGCAACTAATTTGCTTCATCTTCCAGGCGATCTCTGGTACGTACACAATCTTCGGCTGCTGGATATTGCTCATCCTTTCTTGCGCCCAACCTTCGTCTAGAAATCCCCAGAACGGTTGTTGGGAGAAAAGTGCAGCGCAAAAAGTATCGAAAAGAAGTCATTGGAGTCCCATTGCCAGTAAAACAAAAACAATAAATAAACTGGAACCGCATATTCCTGCGAATTGAGACTGTTCGCAATATGCATAATCCCCCAAAAATTCCTTCACGTAGCATCTGTGGTGGTTATGGCACTGCAAGCAGCCCACGCGAAATTTTGAAGAAAAAAAGTGTAACGTGTGGGTTAATAGGGTTATTCCTGCGATACTTCTGAATAACATTCACTTTCATCAATAGTTCTGAAAAGTGGGCAAAAGCCAGGCTCCTCCTGCATGTTCAATTCGGTTTTTTATTATTAATCGATTAGATGGCGCTTGAAAAGCAGCACTACAACTACGACTTTTAACTACGACATCCCATTGCAACGTTCACATCTAGACATTGCACGATTCATTAGATGGTACTATTTAAATTATTTGGTGGCATATAAGACTATAACAACGCCATTATGAGCGTATTGTATACAAATGAAAAGTGGATTAAATGTCACTAACATCTGCCGCCCTATTTACATATTCAATGACAAATTACAATCGAAAATACCGCGTGATTTCCAAATATCATGACGTCAAGATTTATTGAAAATTACGTCTTCGTTCGACTTTATAATTCAGACCATTAACACAAGCAACACATAAGCATGATGGAGCACACCCAAAGCACATTTTTAAAAAAATCACTTGAGAACTTTTTTTTGTTAACAGATCGCCGTTTTGTGAATTGTTCTAATGAAGTAATTACATTTAAAAATATTGACTACTGAGTGATGAAACAGGCTGATAGGTCTAGTTCATTCACAAGAATGATATAAGAGGACGTACAATTTTTGTAGTATTTTTACTATCGCGTCCATGTTAGAAAGGTTTGTGTCAGTAATGAAAATCTTCATGGCAAATTTAATTTACGGCTCAAAGATATGTCCAGAAAAGAAAAATGTCAACAATGAGCGGTGGTAAAATACTGTTTAGATTTAACTAGCGTTTGTAAGGATAACAGGACATTGACATCTTCGGTATAAAATGTGAGAATTTCGGCTAAATCGTAGCAAAGGACAGGCATGCACATCAATGGTTACCACAACGGAAGTGGGCTACACATTATCCACGTATCGGAAGGTTGTCTGGCCAAGCGAACCAGTGATCTGCTAATTAACACCGCACCAGAATAGCGGGTTCCTAATTAGCACTAGATCAGAACTTCGGGGTTGAACCCACCCAACAACGGCTGATCTGTGCTTCAAAGTCAGCAATGACAAATCGAAGTGGCTTCCATGCGAAGAGCAGAAAAAGCACGAGGGTCCCCCCATTTGGCATCATTCCAAACCCAATTGGTCTAGTCCTAACCTCCAAATCTGGCATTCTCGAGGTGAATCCCAACCCTCGGGCAACTAAACCCCGGTGTGGCCATTAAAAATGGAGAGGGGGCGACATGCCACACAGGCATGAGCCAAATTACAAAATTTGCGGATGCACCGACCAACCCAATTTCAGACAAGGTTGAGTCGCTGGCTCGACATTACTGTAGACAGTGAAAACGACAACGAATCATAAGTGGAATTCTTTGGCCAATTTCTATTACACTGATCGCCATGGTCAGCTTAATTGTGACTTCTATACAACGTATAATAGGTATTCTGCATCGTGCGTGATCAATGTTACAACCTATAATTCTAACATTTACAGACATGAAAACTAGGCTTTTGGAGCAACTAGACGTCCATACAAAAATGTCCGAGGATGGGGAAGTTCACAAAAAAAAAGATCATGGACTAAAGCTTCATCTGCTAATAACGATTACTCACCCAACAAGTGTTACACCAACATCAGTACGTAAACATAAGGTTCGTTTAGGTACTACTTTTATTTTGAATGGACTTGTCCAATATACTCATTTTTAACTAGTACAACGAGATATCAGAATAAACATCCAGCTATTGACGTTATTTTTAATCTTTTTTATTCTTATACAAAATATTGAAAATGTTATTCTTATAAAAATATTGAAAATAACGTCAATAGCTGGATGTTGATTCTGACATCTCGTTTTACTAGTTAAAATGAGTATATTAGACGAGTCCATTCAAAATAAAAGTAGTACTTTAACGAACCTTAAATTTACGTACTGATGTTGGTGCAACACTTGTGGGGTCAGTAATCGTTATTAGCAGATTTAGTGGACTGGTATCAGTATACAACTATACTGGTACCAGTATGGTTTATACAGATATCAGTACATATCAATATGTCTGTACTAATATCAGCGTAATTTTTATCCTGGTGATCTTTCCACCAGGGTCTGCTGCTAAACTCTTTAAGAGACAATGTGTGCCGGTATGAAGATTTTGTTAACTCGCTACAGTACACGAGGCATTCATTTTCTTTGACCTTAAAATCGCGAATTATTCTGCAGTGCTAGCTGTAACATCTTGTTATCAATACTGCCCTGCATTTTGTGGTTTATAAAGTTAAAACCTAACAAAACCAAGAACACGGATATTCGGGATATTAATCGCTAATAGTTGCACGCCTCAGCATAAAAATACCCTTCTCGTGACATCCACTTACAAATCAATTGCAAGATAACACCAGTTGTTTTGAGTCTCAAAAGTCTGAACGTCTTGAAAATGCTGGCACGGAGCATTTCGCTAATTTGTCTATAATCGCTGTCGACAGGAGCCCAAGGACAATGCACCTTAAATTTGCCCGGGCTTTTCTCTAAAAAAAAAATACAGCAAAATAGATCTGCTTTATTACACAAGTTGAAATGCCACTTGCATTTCCTGTTTGAAATTCATCAAAAACTGTGGCGCTACTCCCGAAAAAGGTACCCTTCTGCCTGCTTCAATTTGGGTCGTTTTTACTGAGACGCGCGTCTGGAAGCCGGCAAAAACCCACGATTCGCATTCAAGAAAACCACATTTTAATGTCTATTTCAAACCGGGAATTAAATCTTTCCCAAAGCGGAAAAAAATTAATGATCTCACGCGGACGAACAGGGGCCTGTCACTTCACCGGCAGTTATATGCCAAAAACAGGATAAAACCTAAATCAAGACAACTTTGTGAACGTTGTCTACCAGCATGTCGTGGTCAGAACCAAATGTGCCGCTTACGTTTCCTTACACACATATATAAACACAACTACGTGTATTAAATTGAAATCGCTCATACGAATCTGTCGTTTTTGGGTAAATTTCTTATTCCGAAAAACTGTCAACAAAAATCAGACACATCTATTACCTTAAAACAACGTCTAGTATCGTGCAAAAATTTTGCTATAAACTTTAAGAAACATTAATTTGGACAACTACTTTGAAACAAGCGCAAATTAAGTTTGCTAAATAATGGGAATTTCTCAACAAGAAATGCTAGCATTTACTGATGTTTTGCAAATCGCAAAAAAAGGATAATAACGAGCCAACCAAGGCATTTTATAACCTGTCATGATTACAATCAGAACTGGGATCTTAACTTCTTGATTTTCCAATTAAAATCTCTGAAGATACGCAGCCATTGATTAGGAAAAGAAATTGAGTTCGGTTACTACTCAAAAACTTTCAGTATTTACAAGCACAGAAACTCGTAATTTGTCCGTCAGAAGACGTTTCTTCAAACAACTTTTAAAATACTTCCTTTCGGCTTCTCGCGAAATTTCACTGGAATTAATCAACTTGGCTATCGCAAAATAAAATATTACGATCGAGTGTTAAAAATGATTGCCGGTGCCATAAAACATACTTGGGAAAATGAAAATAGATGGTAAAAAACAGCTTTGTTCGGTTAATTCATGCGTCTCGGAGAATGTCTTCGTTTCGCACATACACCGACTTAATTGTAGTGATTTATAGTGCATACATGTAACTCTGTTAGCATGGTAATTTAAGAAATAGCGATAACACGTATAAGTAGTCAGACACAGGATATTGCAAATGAATGATTAAAAGAGAATTACAGTGAATTAAAGATACTAGGCTAGAAGACATCCTTACGAAGAAAGAGGGCCTGTGATTCTTAGTGGAGTCAACATCGATTACTGCAAGCAAGTAACAGCTTCGAAAGCATGATGGCTTCTTCAAATAAGACACAATTTAAAATTAAGAATACTACACTGTAAAAAATTAAATGGCGCCATGCAGAAAATTTCGATTTTAACGCACGATGATATCGGTGCCACGTGAATGTAAAGGTTCATTGATTGGTCTGAACAATGTCAAAGACCTTGACAATAATGGATCAATAAGTTTTCCGTAAATTTCACTGCAAATCTGTCAGAATGCCAAAACATCTTCGTGATTAATAATTCCAGAATTCAGTGACAAATCGAGCAAACCAAGCAGTCCAAGCTGTAAACCATAACGTCAACTGAGGAGGGATGTCTGTCCCCATCTCAGAGGACATCGTCTGCTGTTACATCTGTGGTAAAAATGTATTTCTGGAATTCTTGACAACCAACTCAAGACCTATATTAAGCATTGGGTAACATTTTGCGAACGTCGTGATACAGGGATGGAATGCGTGGAACATTGCAGAGGCACCAGCTAATCATCCACCTGTTTCCAAGATATTAAACGCTACGGTGCTGAGATGTTAAATGCGCTGAGGATGGTGGGTGACATGTGCGCATTTATTTGGTCGATGATGGAGCAAGAGAGAAAACCCAGATGAGTAAACATCCAAAATGCATCCACCACCACCACCATCACCACCACTGCAGCTCAACAGTTTCCTGAACCCTATGGTCTTGCAGCCATCAGTTTTCCTCCAAAACACAACCATGTGACGCCTGAACCCCGCCACCGAAGCATTAATAACCTCGGCAGATTTCACAGAAGTTCGCCGCGCCACTTCCAATTCCGCCATGGAAACGCCCTCTACTCATCCGACGTAGTCATGCATAGCACCAAATTACCACTACCAAGCTCAACGAGACTACCAAAGAGGACAAAAAAACGAAAAAACATCCCCCGACAGACTGGTAATAATGCAAGATGGCCTCCATCCATATACGAGTTCAACCAGTGACATACATATAGGATGGATGGTTCCACCAAAAAACCTTTTTGAAGGATTCGGCATAATTTATCAAACCAGCCAACCCAGTCTCAAAACCGTCCACCACTGGCAGATGACGCCATTTTTCATTGATTTACCCATTTCTGCAATTTCATCAGCAGCATCCAAAATTGTCGTGCTCGTGTTTAACTGCACCTAGATGGCGTTTGGGAGACAGGGTTCCCATCGAAATTAAATTCTCAACTTCCCTGACTTTCAGATTTTTTTGGAAAAACGTCCCTGACTTATCAAATATTTATGGAATACAAAAGAAACAAAATGTACCAATTAATGATATTTTTTATTTATTATTTCAAAAGTTAAAAGTGTGCTACTTATTATTGCATAGGTGTGTTTAGATAAATGTTCGTTTGCGTAGTATCACAAACAATTACTTATTAGAAATTATGGCAATTTAAGGCTGACATTTTCACTTATGAAAAAAGCTATGTAGAGAACCTATGCTACAGGCATAGTATTCTATAACAAACAAATTGCATTAAACCCAGCCATAGAACAGACTTGTGGCATGTAAGCTGGTCTTAAGAGCAGAAGTACAGTTACGGACGATGAAAGGGCATTCAGTTACCCTTAAGTTTAACTAATTATGTCTTCGAAGATTGTTCATGTTAATGTTTTCACCCTTCCCAAATGTTGGCTTGATAAGAAGCCAGATGCGCTCACCCCTGGCGGATGAAGATGTGGCGAACATATCAACAGTACGGAATCTGTCTTCACCGAAGCTTTGAGCATGACTGCTGCTGTTAACTTCGACACAAACCACCATCTTGAATAACTTTCAAGTCCAGGATTTTCTACATGCAGATACGAAAGTTCCTGACCATGCCGACCCTGGTGGCAAAGACATGAAAATGCAAACATTCGGCGAAAAAAAACCATTTAGATTGATAACCTACTGCCATTGGCCTCAAGAGTGAATGACACCATGTTGGTGATGTTCATACAAACACTCCAAAACGCATTAACTGCGTGAAAATTAAGCGCGATCGCAGCGCCATCAGCGGCGGCCTTCAAATGAGGTTCGAGCGCACCCAAGCGCGCAATTTCACCTAAAAAATTATCCCGACCGACTTGCATCTAGCCTCGAATAAAACAAAACGCAACGAATTAGTCCAATCACAAGATTAAAACTCAAAATAGCAGGCGGACATCGATTATTTAATCGCTTCCTTTGTTTCCGCTTAAGTCACGAAAGAGTTCAGCGCTCTTGGTGCAACGACACACGCCGCACGTTGCTATATTGACAAATTAATGGTTCGAGACATCTTAATGATGATATCGGCGATTAATGTCGAACCAAAAAATAATGATATCAGAAAAAAAAACAGGCAGTGAAGGGAGCTTATAACAACTCGGAACAATTATGTTTAATTATGACATTATTGCTTGCATGCCTATAGAATCGCCCTAGACCAAAATGTGACGGGCAGAAAACTGGATGCTACAGTAGCCTTGTTTGACTTGTTCAGAATTTTTTTCTCTTACATATCATGAAGTTGTCAGATTCCTAGTACAGTGCCGCATTTGAAAACCAGAACTTGTTGGAGATAACTGATTACTGCCAACTTTTTTTTTAAAAAAATTCAACTAACTTCAAAATACTTATTCAACAACAACAACAACAACCAAATCAATAAGGGGATATAACCCTATAGCTTAAGAATATGATTGGGATTAGAACTTTTAAAGGTTTAAACAACGCCAATATGGATGATCAATATGGACGTCTGCAGAATCGAAGGTGACCAGAATTCAGTACCATGCATTTAATAAAAGTAACCAAATACACTGGTTCGCGTTGCAAATCTATAATATTCAGATACCATAGCCTGACAATTGCACTCCTAATCCAACAAGGAAAAAGAAATTAAAGTCACCTTCAACAAGAATCACATAATTCGTGAACTGGAACTGATGTCTGTCATTACGTTCTTCTGACAATTTCGAGTATGGTCAGTACACACCAGACGTTTTATGACACGTAATAATCATTGATGAACAACGCAAGAAAATTCAAAGAAACTAGACAGAATTACTGAACAAGTTTGAATAATCTTCGTTAATTAATTGGACAAGCGATTAAACTTCTATCTAAGAGTTTGGTCATGACAGACAAAGAAACGTCCCTTTCACATAACCAATAAGAGACAAGAGGAATCGCTAAACTTGACTAAAAACCGATGTTTCATTGTTCGGCCCAGAGTTCTGCAACAGTGATCCGAGTTGGCTAGCCTCGCCACAGTGATCTCTTCTTGCACTGCGCAGTTAGTGACAAGACAGAATTGAGACATGGGGTCTTAGAAGAGCCAATGGCGGACTTCCTAGTATTTGGCTTCCCGAATTGCATCAAACGGGAGAAAATAGTGGCGAAACCGTGGCTACGTGAAAGAGTCAAGAGTTGCAACAACGACTGCGAAGAAGGAAGAGGAGAAAGAATGGTCGACCAGTAAAACGATCGATCAAAATACACCGAGCAAGCGCGCAATAATAGAGCCAACGGAACAAAAACAGTTCTTCGAGAGAAGAGTTATATAAAGCGAGTCTCCGAGAGAGACTGAAAAGACGAAGAAGACTAGAGAAGCAGGCCATAGAATTGACAAAAAGGGGGGAAGAAAGTGAGAGATGCTCGGCGTGTGTGCTTGAACGAATTCAGCTGCGAACAGACAGAAAATTTTCTGTCTGTTCGCTGTTGTGCTTTGGTCAAGGAAAAGGCTTCAGACAATGCCACAAATGGACATTATCTGTCCCCTGGCCAAGCTGAACGGTTCTCGTGGCCAGATTACCGCTTAATGAGAGCAACCGTAGTTTTCATGCTAAAGCGAACATCGGCTAACTGGAAACTGAGCTTGAGACGATCTGGAATAGTGGCCAACGCACCATAGACTATGGTCAACAGCCCTTTGAGGCTGGTCATTCAGCCTATACGCGAACGGCACTTTGCCTTCGAGCGAAGGAAATGTTTGTCGATTGACTGACCAATCAGTTGATGGACAGGCATGACTTGATGAAGATGGGTTTACATCGCGAGAAATGGCATTTTGTTGGGAAATATTCCACACATCTAAAGCAGTACATCGAGTCCCAAAGACGAACATTTCAACAGTTAGCTAGGACTAAATATGGGAAAGATATCAACAGCAGATGCATAGTAGACCGTTGCAAAATCGTGGCAGAAATCTGCAAAACAATTGTAGGCAGTCAGTTTTACTTTTTATGAGATTTATGAGAATTTTGCATTAAAAACTCACATGTAAGAGTGTATATTTCATGACACTATATTCAAAGTAGGAAATGCAGTAACAACAAAAAGTATGACAGTCTCCAAAAGCCAACGTATTGGTGATGCAAGCAAATCATTTGTTGCCATTCAAAGGAATACAATGAGTTCACTCTAACCACAGAAAATTAAATTTGTTTGAGTTGTCTTGTTGGTTACTTTGATGGAAATGAGTTAGCCACAGTTGCAAATACAACGCGATGAGTATCGTGACATATCTTTAAAACAATTGTTGGTAGTCATGCTTATTAAAGGATTTATGATGCTCATTTTGCAATAAAAGTCACATACATCGAATGTACGAGTGAATATACCCGTAGTTTGATGAAACGTACGAAGTAGGAAATGGAACAACAATAACAACAAAAAAGCGTGAATTCCATCCACCAAGAGCCAACTTATTGTTGGTGCAAGCAGATTGAAAGGATGACAATGAACTCATCCAAACCGCAGACAATTTTTAAATTTTTCAGTGCTCGTACGTTGGACATGTTTAGTTCCCTCTACACTCCCCTCGGTCTTTCAACGACGCCCCACAGGAACGTCCTAGTCTCGTAGATGCACCTCAAGCACCTGCCTGAAGACTGAAGAGCACATCGGCCATCTTTAAGTTGGCCATTGCTGTCGCGTCCAGCCTCCGAGAAAAAGTTCGTTTCGAAGAAGTTAAGTCTTTCTCGGATAAAATCGCCTGGCGAAGTAGGAGGAGGCGGGTCAATGGCTGCGGGATAGTTTCTGTCTAACTTTTAAGCCAGTCTAGACTGTTCCAGGAGCGCCATTAGCAGCAAACGTCGCTGCCACCAGGGTCTGGCGAGCGTGCGAGCAAACCGAAAGGAAGAAACAAATCAATTTCTTGGCAGTACGCGAAATTCCGACTCGATGGAAACCATAGGAACAGACACACCTCCGATGCAGACACTGAACTGTCCAGACACGAATCAACAAATTATAACATAGAAAGTGTCAAGAGAAAAAAAATAATAGAAAAATGCGCTTCGTATACCAACAGAAAAAAACAACAGACATAAGCCAGGATTAGAATAAATGCATAAAGCGATAGGTCAAAAAAAAAAAAAAACGCTCACCACAATTCTTAGAACTGCCGCACTGCCGGCATTTCTAATTTTGGCATTCTGCGTATTTGTGAAACCCGTGTGGCAAATATCGGGCTGCAATTATATAAATGCAGGCAGCGTACAATAATAGGATGGCGGGCAGCTAGTGGAATAGAGCAACCCATAACAATACAATACGGAAAGGATGAGAAAAAAAGATTGTGAACACACAGTACAAAATCAATATTATCTCGTTCTAAACGTATGAGGCTAAGAAATTCAACATATCCAGTGAGTCGTATGAATTAAGGCAACATACTGTATATTGCAACAAAGCATTCGCTCCGAATGAGACGTCAGAATCAAGCGACTTACTTAGGTTTAAAGGAATGCGGGTTCGCCTCGTGTCCGCACTAGGCGCCACTGTTGATGCTGAAATTCTTACAGCGATGATTAAATTATAGAATATCAAAAATAATTTCAATTTTTATCTAATATAGTTCAATTGGGAAAAAATATGAAATTTTACCATATACATCCAGGTATAATTTATTATCTTCAGAATTTAATTATCTTCAAATTTAAAAAATTGCACTACAGGGTTTCCGAATGCATAAAGCCGTAGTTTGTCGAAAACTATAATATACCAAATAGAATGCTACAACTTGTTTGCAATTAATCATGCCAATTCCATAACATGTGCCATCCGTTGGGTATTGGTGTATGTTACTTTATGCTGGAAGACGTAATCTATAAGTTGAATTGGATAATTGGTTCGATTCTAATTTTGGACAACTGTAGTTTCTATGGTCAGCGTTATATACATACTGTGTTGCACGAACTACTTCTTAATAACTTCCACACAGTAAACAAATCAAACATTCACATAAATGTATTGTTATTAGATGATTGTTCCTTTGGGTGGCCTTTTACGGAATAATCGAGTATTTTTATAGTTACAAATTGAACCTAGTTTATCTGTTGGCAAATAATCAGCAGGAGCCTGCAGTAATGAAAAATAACAACACAGGTTTCCAACCAAATCATTTTCTCCTTATCTCTCAGATTACTATAACAGCAATGTAGGGAATGTTATTGAAAGCAAAATTGTTTCCAAATGAACTATACGAATCGCGGGTTATTATATCAATAATCGGTATTCATGACAGAATTCTTGAAGGATGGGGGTCGGCTTCTTCGATCGAGAAATCAAAATGTGGTAGAAACTGGCAGACATCGGCAGAGCAGAATGCGTCTGGCTAGTGGTTTTTCATTAAAACAACAAATCACAAATAATGTGACCCATCAAAAGTATGGCAAGAATGATTCGAGATATTACCCCGCCAAAGTTGCCAAAGCAGACGTTCGACATTCCTGCCATGAAAAATTCAACAGTAGATGACTTCAACATGTAGATGACAGTAATTTATAGCCAGCTAGTAAACGTGTTGCTATTTCAATGCAATATGGAAGAAATATAAACATCGCAAAGTAGAGAAATTGCATGCAACAATATTATTGTCAATCTTTCATGACCTCGTTGCCAATATGAGCAAATTACGTTCAATTTTCTCAATAACCTAACCTAAACGTAGATTAAACAAATAAATTTGGACATAAAAAGTCTTAAAAAAAGTGCAGGTGTATTCCTAGTACAGCAGTACCCATTGAGGTTATAGGATATGTTTAAGAATATGTTCAACCCAAATTACAAACCTTGCAAAATCAGCAGGCCAATTCAAGCAGATTTTCCCAACAAAAAAAGATGCCAAGCACGGTTTCTCAAAAATTTCATTCATAATTCTAGTCCATCAAGAAAGGTACAACAGTAACAGCAACAACAACAACAAATAACCGAAGCGTTTTGCCGAAAATGAGCAGCACATTGCGAAAAAAAAAAAAGAGCAAGCGCACCAGTTGCATCATCCCTATTTATCAGAATATATGGGGGGTATGGGGGAGGTAAGACAAAAAAAATGCAACCCATACTTGATCTTCTGATCCATGTGTCTTTCTTTTTTAAAGAGATGCATCTCTCTTCGGTTGCGAGTTATACCATTGTGAAGGCGTTTAACGTTGTTCGCCAGTTAACTTAATAAAATGCTAGCTCATTGATAGAATTTCCTTTTTTTACGAGTAACAGTGTAAGATTTTTTTTATTTGCCATTGTATACTACATGAATGAATCGGTAGACCTATTTTTATGTACGTTTATGTGTGAGGCTCCCCGCGCCTTCCACTTCATTTTTAACCACTTTCCAATGAGCGAAATCAATTTTCCACACTCAGCCAGGCACATACCGAAGTACATGAAGATTATGTTGTGTTTTTTTTCCCTTTTCCCCTTTCCTCTACAGATATATAAATCACAATAAAAGAAATATTGGCACATTTTGACGTCGATACATAGCTTAGCTTCTTCCAGACAAAAGTAAATCTTATGAAATAAAGGAGTCGTGTTTCAAATGTCATGATAACACCGAACAGAAGAGGCACAGCCCCTGCAGAAATCTTTAAATAATTAAACTTTGATGTTGTTATTAAGGGCAGACAGACAGAAGTAATACATGTACATGTTGTGAATTTCACTTTCACGAATTTGCCGGTTAGAACGCAATCTTTGATCATTGATGCGAATATTTGGCAGAATGTGCCTTCGTCATCATGAATTTTTAAATCTTTTTTTTTAAATTAAAAAATTGGTCATTATCAACAGTGATTATCCGAATATCTACCTGCCTCTATACAGGTTATTGGTTTCGTTCGCGTGATATAATAACTTTACCTATATTCCCTTATTAGTTTTTTAAAACGCGCACTGCATGCATGATCTGGTTCTTGTAAGGCAAAATTACTTAATTTTTTAAAGAAATTATTAAAGTTCAATCACCGTCAGCAAAAAATACGTTAATTAAACTAATCATCCATGAATATTGACAGCATTGTTGAGCCACGATTAGATAAATACAGCCTGCTCTTATTCACGCCATAACAATATTTGTGAAACATTAACTAAATATCAATGCTTTTTACACGGATATTTTAACAGTAGATCAAACTTTTAATCGATTAGACAACTTTTCGAAGCAGCTAGCAACAAAGACGGTAACGTAAGACTGAACTGTATACAGTCTGGAAAAAAAGGTCTGAACTTTTTTATATAAAAGCTGATTAAGTCTGGTCTATTTATTTACTTTTAATCATTGCTGAAAGATAACTTTCGTCGAGGTATACACATTACATTACAGAGAAAGAAAGAGAGAAAGCAAATATTTAATAAATACAATATTTCGTCGTAATTTCATAATCACACTGCTACCTTTCAAATACCCTCGATCAAATATAGGCTATGTCAATAAATAATTTCGTGCTAGATTTCACTTAATATATTAAAGTCACTAACTATTCCAATGGACACAAATGTCGTTGTAAATTAACCAGAAATGTCTGTTTTGTTATGTAAAATAGCGACATGCATGTGTGCAATGGAGGCCACATTATCTCGTTAAGTAAATAGTGACAACTAAAAGGGCATAAATAATAATAAAAATCTAATTTTGGGGATATAATGTTATTTTGGTGTAAAAAATGTTCTTTAACGTTGATAGCGAAGTAATTTAACTAATTTAGTTAATATTTAGAATGGGTGACAGATCAATATATGAGCACACATTCGTTGCCAAGATTTTGCCCAAGTATTTGTGCGATTTTTCGTCTGTTCATGGGTCATTTTGGTCATTTCTGAACTATATATAACTGTCCAGGGAATACGTTTAAAAACTGCTGAAAAAATTATGACTGATACAGAGTATACATGTAGATGACGCCACATGCCTTTTGCATCAACCCTATTAACGATTCAAGTTATTAGTAGGTCGAAGCCCACATTTTCCAAGAAGCTTGTTTTTCATTATATCGCCCTTCAATAGTCCGGCATGATTTTGCGTGACCAATGGGAAATGGCCGACAGTGCAACTCTGGCAAATTGAAGCATGTCATCAAGATCCCTTTCACATACTACGCGCCAAAAAAATATGATTTTAGGGGGTGTCTGTTCGTAGTAAAGACTCAACCTGAAGGACAAGCATGACCAAATGCACATCAATGAACAATTCATTTCAAACTCAGGGGATATCGAATAAAAAAACCGAGGCAGTGAAAACATGCAGGAACGTCCATTCTTAGTCAGTTAACGGCAGTTTTCTTTTCATCATAGGCATTCTGGGGGCCATATTGGTGGCACCAGCATCACTTTTTTTTAAGTCTCCCTGCTATCATTTCAGGATACCTATTTTACTCTTTTTTACCCAGATCTTCCCACACTTTTAACTTCATAATAATCATCAAAGAAGTGCACACAAAGGATAACCGCCTCGCTATTAGCATGCAATATAATCCTTTCAACGCTTTTTACCAACCTCCAGTCGCTTAAAAATTACAATGTTGGCCATCAGGGAGCACCACCAAGCGTGAATACGCAGAGTAACTATACGAATAGCCTGCGGATCGTGAAGGGAAATACAAGGCAAGTTGTTCAGTAGTTGAACTGCAACTTGAACATCCGCACTATCCAGCTAGGTATGGATGTTACGATGTTTTACAAACAATTTACTGGAAAGTTAAAGATTAGGCAAATGTTTTGTCAACCAACAGCATTTGTATAAAGTTCAGACAGACATGATGCTGCGGAACAAAAACACCCAGAGAGCAAATTTTTATAGCAACTAAATAACCAACAAACACTTGATGTTTGAACGTACTGGCCCACACACATGTAGGAAATAGTTGCTTAGGTCTTTCAAAACGATTAAGTTAGGATTCGGTATAATCTGAGACGATATGGATGAGCCGCATTATTTCGGCATAGTTTACTACGATAAAAAAATTTTATCCAAAAAAAACCACGTGAATAATGTGATTTTTTTGCACTTTCCTCACCCTCTGCTAAGTGGTAGATTATCCTTATTCAAAGCAATGAAGCATTTATGGGCGAGAAACTTAGGTTTACGATGGCTATTAAGTTAACACGGTAGTGTTCAATTAGCACCTCATTAAGGGCCAATCAAAATCGAATTAAGGGAAGAGGGTGCACGTGCCACCGTGCTTCTTAGGATATAAAATCTGATTATTAAATCGATAAGACGCGAAATGAATTAACGCCACGGTGGCGTTTGCTTCTGGGGCTGATAGAGGGCGGGCAAGGCAGTTAGTCGGCAGTTTCTAAGTACGGTTGCCAGTTTGGTTAAAGGTCTGGAAATCTTTCAGATAATCTTACCCTAGTGATATGACAAATAAGTTTATGGATTTTTCGTAGAAGTATTTTATTCACAAAGCATCAGGAAAGCTGGTTAATCAAGAAGACATTTCACAACCCAACACCCCTAGTAAGCAGACAATTGGGTTTTGGACCATTTCATTGGCGAAAAATCATTTCAGGCCCTAGTCAGCTTCACCATCGTTATGCGCAATACGTGAAAAATAACCATCGCAACAGCGCTTTTTCTACGTGCATGAATATATATATATATAGTTGCTTAGGTGTGCGTTCTGAACGATGTGGGGGTAAGTGACACCCTCGATGCCGTATTTTAGGCCGATGCAAAAGGGCGTGCGGCATCAAAAGCGAACAATACCAGTCTCATTGCGAACTCAATGGCTCACTGCAACAGGTTGCAATTACGATTCGAATTTACGAAACAAAAAATTAAAAAACGGCCACAATCAAGGATAAAGGGCATGCCCGATCGCAATTAAATGTTTTTATTCTCCCAATTGTGAAGAAATTGCCTTCATCCTGGATCTCAACTTATATAAACGGGTTAAGAAAATGAAAAAAAAAAATGGGTCCCACATTACGTCTCCAAGAGTAGCTCTTAAAATCAATCACGGTTTGATATCCGAAGGCAGAAAAAGACGATCCCTATTGATCTGTTTACGTCTCCTCCAACCCCTTCAGCGCTCGTTTCCCGTCGTCCCCTTCGCGCCCGACCCACAGCCTCAATTGTGCCATCTCCTTAGGAAATACGTTTTTTAGGCCTGGTCCAAATGAAGCGATTCTTCGAATCCGTTACAAGCATCAGTATTGTGAGCGGCACTCGGTGGGGTGCGCTCCCACACCGGTTTGTTCGACGCTTCACCATCCATTGTACCAAAGCGATGATGAGCCAGCAACTTCTGAACAGCTCTTCAGCGCCACTCCGGTCTGCTTCGATGGACCCACCAGAGGCCAAAAATCGCCCCCGAGACCAAATCTGCGTACCGTAAACTAGCGCCACATCATTAACGCTATCGAAAAGAAACCTAAATGGAAACATTTTGTGTTATCCTTGGCAAAGAGCTGAACAGCAGAGAAAAAATTGCGCTAGCATGACCCAAAATGGAGCCAACCTAAGTACGAAATTATCGAATTCGCGACTTAGCTGTCATGCGATTACAACCGTGGAACCGTAATTTACTTCTTTGAATTTTTGCTTCAAATACTCATAATAAGTGAGTAGTCCCAAGGGTTTCAGCTTTTGGTTTATTTATAATTTTGTATAAATTTGTATAAATTATACAACCCGCAATGCAAGTTTGCCATGCAGGGAAGCCCCGTTTTCGCGGTCCCGTAGTTTTTTGTTGTTGCAGATTTCTTAATTTTTTATTATTATATAAACGGAACATTTTGACAATATTAACCAAAGCTGAAATCCTAGTGGACGAAATGTGGGGTAAATAAATCTATCGTAAACCCTGTACAAACTATATTCATCCTTCCAGCACGGATATCCAACTGAAGGAGACAGGAAAGATTAATCGCAAAGCAAGCTTTTTCATTCTATTGGTCCCAGGGTATTCTAGTTTTGAACAGACTATTATAGCTCACTCTCGGCCAACAGTTGCTGAAGTTTGTTCATAGAAGGCAGGTCGGTTCCCAGGCAGAGCACGGTACCGTTTGCAAGAATTCGCTGCATGCCTCGGCGTTCATTGGCCGAAATCGCTTCAACGAAAAGGCCCGTAGTCCGATACTTGGCGAATGCCCCCAAAAAGCTAGAGGAGGGGGGCGTTTCGAGGCTAAGGTATAGGTGCACGTGCCCAGGTGCTACCACCTTGAAAAAGGATTAGCTTGGCTGGGAGTGGTGGTGGTGCTCCCCAGCGGAGAGGAGGGCAAGGCCAAACGGGTTGAGTAGCTGGCACTCACTTAATTGTCTTCCTCCCATAACATTGGCATTCTTTATCATTTCACTGAGCATGGAAACCCCGATAAAATGATGATGCAAGGCCAAGAGATGGCCTCCAACGAGCGCACCATGGCGTCGAGCGACTACTCTTTGGGAAAGTTCTGAGGGCGAAATGTGCCAAGAATTGCTTATCAGTTTGCCAGCCTTAAGTTTTGGTTGGCAAATGGGGCAGGTTTAATCAACGTTTGGGTCTTGCACGAAGCTGTAAGTGCCACCGTAATCACTGGCGAAATTAAACCGCACCGCTCCCTCGGGAGTGGACAAAACCACTGCGAGCATGGAAATTATCATGGCCTGAAGAGCAACATTCTCCTACCAGAAACACTCGCACATCTTAGGAGTGATGCCAAATAGAAGTTTATCGAAGATACGTTTGTACATGCATAATGCGCAAAAAATATTACGATTAAATTACGGCGTAACAAAAAAAATGTCCTTAAATTGGAATTGCGTGGTTCTGGTATGGGTGAAATCAACGAATTTTAAGGATGTATGCAATAACTTACAGCGATGGTGTTTTTAATGAAAGTTGTGAAATTTAAAGTTGTAATAAGTGACTTTTAAACTCAATAGTCAGCAATTGTATATGAATACTGATTATTGTACATTTTTTGCATGCAATTAAATTTAGAGTTTTACTTTCATAGGATAGTCTGTCAGAAATTCAATTTAGCAATGTATGCTTATGGCCTTCCAAATGTTATGATAAACATCTAATAATTTGGGTGCATGGATTTCACCCACCATCACCACCACATGCATTTATTTGATGAAATAGGGTACTAGATTGAATTGTACTGAACAATGTTTTCAGAGGCTACATATGATGACTAAGAAGTTTTGTAAATTGCGTCCAATATCTTCCAATGATTAAACCCAAGGCATAAAAACCTATGCATATCTAGTTGATATAATAATTTTAAGGACCAATTTCATTACCTACATGAATTTAAGTCGCCCTAGCTTGGAATCGTTTTCGTCATCAACAGGGTAACAATGAAGGCATAGGCAATGTAAAATCAATTTATCAAAGACTTAAAATTAACTTTTAGCGTATGGTGTTTAGTTGTTAAGTAGCCGAGGAAGGAAATGGTTTTTTTAAACTACCCAAAGATTAAATCAATGACATGTAAATAAATGACCTCAAAACTAATTCAATGATAGACATAAGCGACCTGAAGACACCCTCGTCGGTTTCTTGATAATCTGACCTGCCATATCTCTTTTTCGGTGTAAAACCAACCATTTCTGAGTTACAAATTCTAGACAATTCGATGAGCATTTAATGTTAATTATACGGCCTTGACTACATACAACATGCAAGCCTACATGTTTCTCACAATAAGGACAAAAAAATATCGCTGTTACAATGAGAAAAATTTATCGGACACAAGGCAACTTAAATGTCGTTTTCAAGAGCTTCCAAACAAGATCAATTAAACTGGAGACGTCTCCATTTTAAATACGTGGGCATTTAGTGAAATCGCCTTTATTGATAAGCAGAACTATTTATGGATCTTTTTTGCGTCTTTAGGGCGTTGCAGAATCCGGAGTCCCTGGTTGCTGCCTCCCAACCGCCATTCGCTTCATATCGCCGATACATAATCAACTTAAAGGATTGCCGGGGCTTTTGATCGAGACTTCCTTATAACGGTCTAAAGAGTTTCAAAGACTGTAAGCGGTCCTACGTAGGTAGATCGGCAAAGAAAGAAGGGTTAAGGCAGAGTTAAAAACCTGAGCGAAATACATGTAGTTGTTGATGCTGCTGCAGAGGAGGAAAACAAGAAAGAAAAAAGAAAAAACGAAGCCCGATGCACTTAATGCTTTCTTAAGAAAATTTCCAGTCTGGAAAAATGCAAAGTAAGCCCCATACATCGCTGGAGAATGATAAAAGGGTTGGATCTGACTGATGAGGAATAGGAGGGAGAAGGAAAAAGGCGAAAAGGAAACGGGGGATCGAGGAAATTACCAGGCAAGAAAAGATGTCTGCGCAGTTCCATGGCTTATGTTTGCCATTGCTTGTCGGGCTACAAAGAGCCAACAATGTCTTCCTTTGGGAAATCTAAGAACCAGAACACGGATTTCAGAAACGCAATCAAGTGGTAGATTCTATTGGATCTGTTAACTTAGACGATTCGGGGCCCGACGCCCGTCGCCAGCCCCAGACTGAGGGAAAAGAAGAAACGCAATTCAACGGCGAACGAAGAGAGGATTTTTGCATCGAAAGCAGCATATTGAGATGTAGGAACTACAACTGCACTTCATATCCAAGTCCCATTTGCGAGAAACAAGAATTCCTAATCCGTTGTTTGAATCAAAGCATAAGAGGGTTACGAGGCAAGTTAAGCCAATCCAATGAGCTTGTAGGGTGTCTTCAAAAAGCAAAATCATCACGGATAGTACTGCGAATTTCTTATAAGTATCAGCATTGTCATGTCCTAATCCAGAAACAAGTTATTTATGCGCGATGGTGTACATTATTTCGAAAAAGGAGCTAATGGTGTCCCTAAAGTGGATGCTTTTGGCTTTAACTTTGACTCAATAGGATTGTAACAGAATCATGTGACTAGCCTATGCAAACCAGCTTGGATATGAAAACAGCTACTGGAGTCAAAAGAAAAAGATACATTTATACATACATATTCTACAAAGCTATGGCATTACTTCCGTTTGTAAAGGACCACTGATCTTCAAAGTTCAGTTACCATATTTAGGTAACAAAAAAGTGTATTAGGCGACAGAAGCATCATGTTTTGTTTCTCACCTTCTGGAGGAACTACAGAACTAAGAAATCATTTTGAACATTTGTTTGTTGGACATCTCTCATTTGTGGGTTCAAACGAAGCAAGAAAGCAAGAAGAAAAGTTCCATCGCATTGAAACCATGATTGACAGTAGGACATAGACTAACTCGTACAAGGATTAAGGCTGCAGTTGTATCCATTAGTTTTAATGGACACAAAATACGATTTACGGAACAACCGATATCGTCCAATAACGAATGTCTGACAGCACAAAATACCGTGAATGTTTCATGAGCCCATTTAAGTTGCATGTGGGGGAGGAGAGGGGGGGGGGGCGAAAGAAGCAAAATTCTCGAGGGATAAGACATCTTTCTCATTCGCCAGATTTATAGTGGTATATAACTGACTGACAGAAATGTGTAAATTGATATTGTGCTTCCTTTAGATACACTTTTCACGAGTGAAAAACGCCTATAAACATTTTAAGAACGCCAATTTGAGAGGATCACTGTGACTGACCATCGCTCTTTCAAGAATTTTATACAGGGGCCAGAGCTACAGCAAACGGTTTTGTTTTTGAATAACAACGAATATAACGTAACCCAATCGCGTCTTGTTCGTTGTTACATAAAATAATATCGCCCACTAAAATACCCTCGTAAATCGAACGAATGGGGAAATAGTGTGGAGCGCCTTGGGTGGCAGTGGAGCCGCCACCTGACGGTTGTTGAAACTCAAAACTTAGGTGGCGGTGAAAACTGAGAAATGTGGCTAAACGACTTTTAAAGTTTTATTTTGAAAGGGAACAACAATAAGTGTTTTGTTGAAGGTTTTTTTGGCAGCTGCTGGATGCCACTTCCCAATATATCTCATTTTCTTATGCGTATTTTTAGAAACTTAGGGAATTGAATATATCTTTCACCGCTGTCACTGTTTCCATGCCTCGCCACCATTTTGGAATTGGCCAAGACTCCGCCTAATAGCGAACAATTATGCATTTGTTTCCTATATATACGTTATTGCCCAGCTCTGTAGTATCAAAAACCTACTGTAAGTTAGCACCACCAAAATCCATCTCGTAACATCATAATAACCTTTTTTTTCTAAACTTAAACCCCGCAATCTCTCAATCCCCATTTTTCATACTGAACTAACGTGTTTACAATAACATGCAAAAGACTGACACGTACATTTCTTATCTAACGTAACTTTAGAGCAGCAATGAATGTGTGATACCATGGTCTCATTGGTCTGTGTTTTCAACCATGTGATCGTAGATCAAGAGGGTTATTCGGGACACGTTAAACTTTACTAGTTTCCTAGAAGATTTGGTTGCAGCAAACATCAATTAATGTATTCCAAGATTAAAACTGGTTTTCTCACTTTTTTCCCTTTTAGAGTACCTTGAATAATTTATTCGTAGACCATGCTGATATTCACAGGGGCATGACTGACAACAGAGAATTGTTTTAATGATGCAATTTACAAAAATAGTACTTTTCAGACATTGGCAGCTAATTCAGCAAAAACAACAACACAAAGACAAAAACGCATCATGTTCATAATAGAATTAACTCTGGGAGTAGTCAAGCCCGATTATTGTATTCTTTTACACATTTAAGGTATACCTGAAGCAACACTTTCCAAGTTTTAAAAAAAATAAGATATTCTCATTCCCCAAATGTAAGGAAGCCATTTATTATTCAGCACGAGCTTTGGCACACCTCGTAAATGGGACAAACATCAGTTTTAACAAGGCACGTTGACAAAAATGTGGGTGCAAGAAATTAATATTTCGAACGCATTAAAAATGTCTGCGATGAATATTAACTTTAATCAGTGGATTCACGTTTATTGCAATGTACAGTCGATCACAAGGAGTATAAAACGATTGCTCTATTCAACAATGTCCAACCAAATAGACAAAGGTTAAGAATTTGGGATTGGATAACACATCAGCTACTTTCCAAGCCATTATTAAAAATTCACCCCACTTATTTAACATTGTTTTCATGAGTTTAACCCTCGCATATTATATCGATAGGTCAAGCTATGCGCAGCTAGGGAACGCTTGCATCAAGAAACAAGCATGTTCAGGAGCGTGGTTCAGGGTTATTTTATCACGAACGATGTAGGCGGTGATGAGACAAACCATTGCAGAACTTCAGAAATGTTCATCCATACGTGAGATGGCCCAGTTTAAAGGTCACGACTGACTTCTCGCCACTCAGCATTAATATGGGACGGTCCAGATCCAGATAATGGGCATTTGGGCAAATCCTCAGAGAATTGCTCGAGCATTGTCATCTCCCATGCGAACAAATTTAATTGGCCCGCAATTGTTAGCTTAATTTCGAAATGCCGATTGCCATGCATTTTCAACGCGTCTAGGATAAAAGCCACCCGTTTATGCATCGCCATTATATTCGTCATTAAAATTACATCCTTCTTAATTAATCTGTATAATCTCGAATTGTGTCTAATCAAGTCAGCTTCAAGGTTATAGCAGTTGAAAACTCACTGACGCTCGCCCACGGATGACATGGACGAAAACATACGCATAAGAAACTTAAGCTTACCTGAAAATTGAAAAATAAAAACACAATAAATGAACAAGTCTGATTTATTAAACAACCTCTACCGCCAATTTGCAGGAGAGACATTTTAAGCGCTAAAATGCAGATAGTTAGATTTAAAGTGGATCAAAAATGGATGCCCATCGTGCAAAAAATTTACATTTTTGCTTCAATTACTTGCTGTAATTGGTAACTTTATTTTTCTCTTTCAGGCTTAAACCAACATTTATTGTACATGCTTTTTCTCCAGGCTTGGTATGGACTGAGTTCATGCTCAAAAACACCCAAAGTGGCACCAAGAGGTAGCATTGTCCATTTTATAAAAAAGAGCTCCTTGTGTCCAAGGGAGCCAGAGTGAGTTCAGGGATAATTAACGGCGTTCAACCCGGAAATCCCAAATCCTAATTTCCTACCGTCCATTTCTTATAAAATTGGTTTTATAACAGGCGAGGAAGGCGATATTGGGCGGCCCACACGCAAGACACGATGACGGGGCCAGATGACAGCGAAAATTACACCCAATTTGTGAAGACTTTTCGAAAACGAAACCGCCGGGCTATAACGTACGATGGCCACCAAAGCTAATATTTTTATAGGTAGGCTATATGGGGAGAGGATGCGGCCAATATTGGACAACGGTTGCGTTTAATTTCGCTCGAAAAGAAAGACAGCTGTCGCCAAACACGAAAACTTAAATACTGAGCCATCTATAAAGCGCTCAACTCATCCCTTTGAACGAGATATTGGAAGAGCTAGAGTTCGGTTCTTTCAATTCGTTAAACACTTTCAGTTTCTCTTGACGCAGATAATGGCCGTGGATCGCACATTTTACAGACGCCAGTGAGTAATATGACTAACATAGGACTATGCAGTGAAACGTTTAAACAACGGTCATTTTACTTTAAAGTACAACCGAATAATTAACAAAAATGCTATTTCCTAACGAAATCAATGAACGAAATGTGTTTCCTGCAAAGGCCTAAACATCATCTTAGAAAAATGTCCACTAAGCAGCCGACCAGAGCAGACAGCAAAAAGAGGGGTTATGAAAGAGACGGCCGGGGTGTTAACCCCCTGCATTCAAAGAGGGTAAAGTAATAGGGTGGGAAAATAATGAAAGAGCAAAGGATGGAACCGAGGGTCCAGGGGTAAATTGGCCAACAACCTGCTCTGTCATTCTTCGCCTATTACATCTGTGAGGGGTTTATTTGCAGGAATGATAAAGGAAAGCCCCTTCTTCAATGGCTCATTCTTCAAATGACCAAAACTGCGAGTGAGCTCTGCACTGGGGTCGTTAATTGAACCAATCCGCTTTACTCCACGTGCACGTGTTACACTTACACGTGACGTCATTAATAACGATCTTTTCTGAAATATTTTCCAGAAGTTACACAGAAGTTAATTAGATGGGTTACATCGCCCCTGACTTTTTTTGTTTGTTTGTACAGAACGTTAATGTATTTGAAATAATAAAAATTAAAGGGTAGTATACTGATGAACAACTAAGAAGAAATCGCGTTTAAAAAAATTGAAACTCATGAAAATGCATTCTAGAATCTGCAGTAGGAGGGGGAATATGGGGCCAAGAAACAAAACGTCAACGGACAACGCAACATTAAGTACAAAGTAAATAAATGGAATTTGCGCAGAAATTGGAGTACGATTGTCTTAAACCTTATGACCACGCAAGATGTCGCCTCACAACAATCATAATCATCATTAGCGTAATGCGCAGGCGTTCTGCTCGGCATCAGCTGACATCTTCTCTAATCGTAATAAATTTCAGTATATTGATTGAAATGCTTCTAAATGTAAATCATTCTTTAGTTTTGACTCGTTTAATATGGGAAATTGGACTACAGTTTTCTCGATGACACCTGAGTGCAACGAACTAGCGCTACTACGAGCTATGACTTATGAAGCTATTTCTTGAAGCTAAACTGAACCATTTCTACTTCCGAGAACACTAATTTGATGTAATTTCGCCTGATGAAACCACGATTAGCGACTGGCGAACGCCATCTATGGAGGTTCTCATGGTTCAACTTTCCAGCACTGACCACTATCTGTCATTAAAAATTCTGGGGTTTGCCATAATTAACGTACATAATATTTCCATTGTAACACTTTCAACGCATACTAAAAATTGCGAAAACCGGTTAAAATAATTTGCACAACACTTAATTGCATCAATTTTCTGGAAACAAATAAACAGCAGGGTACGTTAAAAATTTCTTATCGTCCGAAAGCCTCGCAATGCCATTAAAATTCCTGAACAGGACATCAGCATAACATCAACTGGAAAAATAATGTAAAAGGATGCCGCACCTGATCTAACAAGGTCAGAGAAATGTGCACATCAAGGTTAATTTAAATCATCATTACTCTAAGTAACTAAAGTAATGCGTCAATGCTGATCGAACACAATGCCAGCCTACCTTAATCTAAAACCTTTGGAATAATTTGACAAACATAATAAGACGAAATATCTAGGCATTAGAATGTTCATTGCGAATGTCCACTTATTACTATGCGGGACATACTGTAAAGGGTGCGTAATGAAGGTACCCAGAATTTAATAACAGGGATTTTATGACATCTGCAAAATGACCTCCAACCTCAAGGCGAAACTTCGTCTGGTGGACTTTAACGTCCATTTACGACGTTACCAAACAACATCTTATTTGTGGACGTTGTCTTCTCGTTTTAGCTGGTAACAAATCTACACCAAATAGGATTTAGCAAGTCTCACTCATAGCAATCAGTAATCTGTACAAAGATATTTAAGGGACTCGCCGAAATATAATGCTCATGTAGTTGTAAAAATTCATCTTATAAATCCAATGTTAGGAAATGCCTCAGTGAAGACAAACTTGTTCGGCATTTCACTTTAGATTTAGTATAGCGCTCAGGGTTCGCCCTTCCTTCTAAACATTTCGTGAAGGGCGTCTATCAAAAGGTGGACTTCGACCCAACACGGCCCTACCCCCTCTACATGTAATTTATTTTCCTTTGAATTGGACAACTTCCATCCCCTGCCTCAGGTAGCAAACAAATGTAGTCCAGGTGACGTTAGTTAATTTATTTGGCGAAAGAACGTCATTTGGACTAACAAAACAGACCGAAAAAATTCAAGTTAGGTCCTTAACATCCGCCATGCTATTTCCATATTAAATGGCAACAAATTTGAACCTAAAGTCTTATTTTCATATGATATTATGGTTTGGAAATTCGACATTAACACAATGACCATAGGACCCTAATGGTTTCTTAAACTAGATAAAACTTACGTCATTTAGACAGATTTTTTAAACACTGCATTAAATTGTGGGGAAGGACCTAAAAGATGTCATTCGCGTACTTTAATGGTAGATCTTAACAGGTATAACCTCAAACGTCTTTTTGGACGGCCCCTTAAAAATTCAGCCATTAACTGCAGACAGCCATCAACAATGTTTTGATTAACGGTATTATGTTAGGCTAGGGCTAACTTAAAAATGCGGCCCATGTAGTGTCTAAAAAAAACCAAAAATGCAGCGGTCATTGACTTTGTATGCCCATCATCTGAATATTTGAGCGGTCAGTCATTCATACGTCAGGCTGAGCAAACCCTTGGGTGGGGATAATGTCAAGAGAGAGAGGGGGAAGGCTAAAAAGCGGTGTGGGTAAAGGTGAAAACTGGGGGATAAATTTTGCGACATCCTCGAGCTGGCCACCTAGCAGTCACACAAGGCACCACCTTTCAATTCCGCTAGATGGCGACTACCTGTCAAGGTATTACTCTAAATTAGTAATTAAATAAAATAATAAAAATGAAATTAATAACTTCTGAATTAGATACATGCAGATGGATTAAGACCATCTAGTTAAGACATGAGTTGAGTATTCTATACTAGGGTTCCCGACGAAATTAAATTACTAACTTCCTGACTTTTCCAGGTACTAGGAAAAAATTTCCGCACTTTGACATTAAATGTTTTAGTTTATCTTATTATAAAATGGAAACAACTTCCCATTTACTGATATTTTTATTTATTTTAAAAGTTGAAAGCTTATTGCATAAGTGTGACTCGATACGTCCTCTTGAGCAGTATCATAAGCAATCATTTGAGATTATGGCAATTTAATTAAGGCTTGCATTTTATCTGATGCAAATTTCCCTGACTTATTTAGGTTTTTCATGTTAGTGGGAACCCTGCATACAGTATAATGAGCTATCGTAACGCTAGGTTTTAATAGATTAAATATTTTAAAAAAAAATATCGTGAAATATTTTTTAAAAACTGTGACATCTCAATCGCTAAAGAGATGAACAATAGGAAAAGGTTAACAATCGAACGCCTGGAATAAAAACTAAAAAGAGGGTGTAGCTGCATGGCACAGCATAGGGGACACCCCAGCACAAAGTGCGGGTGAGGGTAATGGCGGCCACATTATTATTATTATTATTATTATTATGATTATCGCCATCATCAGCACAACGGCAGCAAGAGGGGGTTGTTCCTAAACGCTGGCTTGATTGCAAAAGTAAACAATCCGGAGTGAATTGAAACATCATGATGAGGTTGGAGCCTATTGTTCGATAAATGGCTGATTCCGAGTATAGTGGCACGCGCCTCCCCCTTTACGTCAAGCGAGATAAAAGGGGTAAAAGCAATTACCCCCTGCACCTCGATACCTGCGGTTTAATCCTTTACCCCGTGTCAATTGTTCGGGGGTACCGGAAAGAGCTTGCCCAGGTCTGGGTCAACAACCATGCTATTGAAGTGACGTCTTCACCCCCGCCCCCTTTCGTGAGGTCAGTACCGGTTAATTAAAAAACCCTCTAACATAACAACCAGTCATTCCCAGCTCATTAGGGATGGAGAACGATATCAACGGGCCAGGTCTCTGTGTGAATACGAAATCACATCTGGTAAGAAACGCAACTTTTGTTTTTACTCAAAAAACAGGTTGAAAAGTGAGAAACATAACCGATTCGCCCAACATTTAAATTTGTCTTCACTTCAACTCAGCTATGTACAATCTACATGCATCTTTAGTCATCAAATCAAAAGTAAATGCCAGTTAATGGAGTGGTCGTTTGATATTACACGATTCATAGTAATGACAGTACATAAAAACCGATGACACTAATACTGACCAAGTGACGGCACCCGTGAATAATACTATCAGTATTGTCTCACGCATTTCCACAGTAAACGTAAATAGTAATTTCAGAGGAACACATTTCTCACTTGAATGAATTGGAAACCCAATTACTTATCATGCCCGATCTGGATTGATGCGGAAGAAGATCAATATTTAAAATACACATTCAAGATTTTAATCAGTATCTACCAGAATATTACATTACGTAATTCCATCATTTTTGGCTAGTCCTAAGATGATTACCAGAATTTTTCGTTTCTGGAGAATTCCGACAGTATCACCAGCTTTATGCATTCATCAAAGTCACTAATTAGTATATTTGCTCGGTTTCGATTGCCCTTTCAAATCGGCCCATTCATGGCCGAGCACGCACATTTTTGAATTGATAATGAAACGCTGTTTTCCCTTTCATCAGCGGTTGGGGTAAAAAAAAAAAGAATGTTAAGTGGATCAAAAGGGTAATAAAGTCTGCGCAATTTATTCAAATTGAGTTTTAATGTTGGCCAACGGTTTATTCAATTGGAGGGAAAGGGGGAGATGATCCTGCATTCGCCCCTTCGCGGCAATCAATTAAAAGAGCAGCAAGGGAGTGAACTGACCAGTGGCCAGTTGGGGATTCCTATCGATACGAGTTTGACGCGTGACGCTGTCCGCAGTCTCGCAAAGTCCTTGACCCGGCCATAGTGGTCAGAGCAACGTCCCCATTGGACGTGACCCTTAGCCTGGTGCCCACCCCGCCTAACGTACGATGCGTTGATGAAAAGAGGCTTTGAAATGTCGTTGAACATTGACCCCCCCAAGCCAAGAGCAAGGCTACCCTCAAGAATTTCCTCTCGGGTAAGCCCGACCGAGGGGGGTTACGAAACGCTTGTTCAGGGGAGGGAAATTGGGGAGAGGGTCAGTCGGCATATTGGCATTAATCATACGCATGAGCGGCAGAGGCTATAGTTTAGTGTTAATTATTCCGTGGAGTCGCTGCGCCCCCACCACCAGGCCTAAGCGAAACATTAAAAACCGTTCATGCTTGAGTAAAAACTACCGAAAAACCAAGAAAACGTCGAAAACCGTGAGGTCAAGTTGGGAGTGAACGGCGACTGACTGATAAGGCCAGGAGCAGGCTCGCTATTTTCAAAATCAAAATTGAGTTTCAAGCACTCGAATCCAGACAGGGTGCCCCGTGAATTTCAAACCAACAATGAAGTTCAATTCGTAATGTATTACATGATATTAAGTCGTTACTCGATAGTTCTACAAAAGAATCGTGTATTATTAATGATCGCATTTTTCATTTTTTTTAAATGATTAAGGATATATTTTAGTAATAAATGAATTATTAAAACAAAGGTAAATTTCGTAATAACAAGTAGACAAAAATGCATGATTTTGCGGTCACTTTATCAACATTAAAAATATTTTTTTCAGAAGAATTATGCAGAAAAAAAATTATCAATTTTAACATGGCGTGGCTTCTATTTTTATTTGCCGCACCTGTGGTATTGTTGAAAAATGAGATGCCCATCCCTGCACTAAACCCAACCCGTTACAAATAGTAAATATGACGTCTTTTAGGTAGGCATATGTATGTTAAAGACATTGTAACACCAGCTTTTGGTCTTTTCCTATTGGAAATGAAGCGATTGTTGCCTAAATAAGACAAAATCAAGAAATGTCATCTGGACTATTTGTGTTACATAGAATAGCCATCCGTTGTAAACGGTTCGTCCAGTCGTACGTAAAACCGCTTTTTCGTACCGAAACCTTAAAAACAAATTGCTGCGAAGCCTACGAGTGAAAGGTCGTAAAGCTCTCAAGATTCAAATGCCTAGTATGAAAAAAATATATAAAAAATCGAGATACACGCTAAAAATAACGTTGGGCCTGATTTTATTGGTGCAATTTGCAATCTAGTTTCACAAACTGCTGCCAAAAAGCGACGAGAAAAACAAGACGTCAGTCGTTTCACCGACTTACCAACACCTAAGTGTGGCCATCCATAGTTTTCAAGTTAGCTCTCTTATACACTGTAAGTGATACTTCTAGGAATTTTCAACTGAAAATTAGGCGTTTAAACCATGTTTTGCATTGGAATCTGTTGACCCACAAATCGTCAGCTAAAGCACGTACTGACCAACACTAGTGCCCAGTGCTTCTTCTGTTCAATTTGTTTCTAGCTCAAACCATGGTTTTCATGTTCACTTAAGCTAAGTGTAAACATACGAAATGTTCACCAAGTTGGCGCATTCATTGTCACTACAAATGACAGGTCAGAGTTCCCAGCTTCATTAATATGTAATTCAATTGTTCCAACTTCCAACTAGATGCGCAGAATTTGGTATGCAAAGCGGAAGAAAGGGGCTATTCAACCATCGAAGCTCGCTCAACTGGAACCTGGTGCAGGAACGTTTCTGCACCGAAAAGCGCGCACACGCACCTCGGTTGGAAATTGAAAACTAAAACCAATGAGAAACACCCATACTAGTGGTCTCATTGCTCTCGTCTCACGACGGATGTAACGGTAGGTAATAAACTATCAGGATCTTGGGACAACACCAATCGAAACAAAATGGCCGCCAACGCCAACCATGCGTGCTTTAAGAGCAACTCGCATGAAATTAACCACAGAATAAAAATGGGCACAAAGGATGAAGCGGCATGAAGTCACAAAAAGAAAAAAACTAAACTAATTAGGCGTTGGCCAATATAAAAAAATCGGAACCTTTCGGAGTAAGGCCTTCAGAAGTCGATTTACACAATATAGTTGACTATATATATACAGTTTTTTTAAGACATACAGTAGGTTAACTTTCAAACAAAAGATCCAGTGCCATCTGTTGATCATCGTAACAAAATGAACTGCGGCTAGCTAAGAACAACCGACAGCCATGTTTCCAGAAACGCTGAATGAAACAATAGCCTATTTGACAAAAATGGTTGCCAGCGTAGTTTGAAGAAAACGAAAAAGCTAACAAATTTCTAGAATTAACATGTACACTCCGCAATTATTGAGCTTTTGCGAAAGTAACCAATGCGACTTATACATAGAATAAAATGGAAACAATTTACTAATTACTGATAATTTATTTCAAAAGTTGAAAAGTATGAAACCTTCCCTGACTTCTGCATGAACATTGGACACGTCCCTAACTGCCAGGTTGCTTCTCATTCCCTGCCAATGTCTGGTTTTTCAGGTCAAGGGGAACCTTGTGTTCATTGCATGAACCGTTTGCGGCTGCATTTACGCCCTCTATTGGCGTCAAGTCAACCGCGACAATTTAGCTAATTGAAATTCCAGAATCCGGCGTTTCAGCTCCGTATCACGAAAATCGGTTCAAAAAATTTGATAAGGGCGAAACTGCTTGCGAAATAAAATTTCAATAAATGCAAATTCGGCGTGGGCCACCGTGTTCAATCGGGAGTGAACGGGACAGGTAACAAGTGTTTACACGTCGTTCATGAGATCAATTACAACTCAACGACAACAATTCGAAGAAACCGGCCTACTTCAGTACAGACAACCTATTTACAGAGCGCAAAAACTGCATTGGACGAACAATGTAACGAAATTAGCATGTCCAACCAAATGACTTCAAAAACTGCTCATTTGTGAAAGTGCAATGATAATTCCAGCAATCCATCATCGACAGCCGACGGGTCAACAAATGGACCAGAAACATCCCGCTACAATATCAAAGAACTTGCACACAATTTTTGATATCTAACTTTTAACTCTTGGTTAAATGCTCGATACCAATAAACGAACACAATGCCGAGAACTGTTTGAATCAAGGGATTAATAAAACTGAATGTGAACTAAAATATTTATTCTCACCAAGGCTACCATAATCCTATTCATCTACTAAATAAATCACTTAAGTGTCGCGTGTCAATAGTTAAAAGCAGTTCCTCGTCTGAAAGGGGTTAGGCCATACTAAATAAATTTGCTTCAACAATTAGCACGCCCTGATAAATTTAATATATTAGTACAGTGTATTATTTTAAAAACTCTAAAGAAAATCAACACCTAGACCAGACTACAAATGGCGCAGACGAAAGTCACTGAAGCAATTGAAAATTGAAGAGCTACAACTTACTTTGTCGATACTGAAATTTTCTCCGGGATTCAAAGGGAGTCCATCGGATTTGCTTAATATATTATAAAAACTTGAATACGACTAACAAACGGGCTTTTATTTTATAAATATTTTAAATGAGAAAAAATATTTTAATGTGTCGAACATGCTTGCCTTAACAGGGCAATGATCAAGCTACCAAAGGTATAAAACCAACCAAATCAATGCTAATTTAATACTTTTTCCTAGACTTCAACAATCTCAAATTCAACGACAACGACTGGAATTTGCACTAAAGGGTTGAATAAAATGGGCATGACTTGCTAGCATATTTTTTATGCTGCATAAAACATTGAATAAAGAGCAGGAGTGCACAGGCTTTTAGGTCTAAAAGTAAAAATCACAGCATAATTTCCTTTACCTGAATGAACAGCTGTTTAAAGTGAACATAAAAGTGAAGGCATTCTATTCTAAACTAAATATATCTGTCAAAACTTCAGAAGGACATTATTTAATAACGCGGACAAGATTTCTTGAGATGCGACTAGTGTACACTGCAGCGAAACCCACGAATGGTCGACTTAGCTAAAGTCCTAAATTAAGAATCTGCGAACACTTTCCACGAACGCTTAGGAACGCTCCAATATTGCATTGGAGCAATTTTAGACCCAAACAACTATAAGATGTAAAATGGACATGAAGGTAACGAAGTAGACAGGACGAAGCAGCAGGAAAGGGGTGACCACTACAAATACACGTTTGCTTTGCCATCCCCGACAGGATGATAACCTGGCGCATTTGACGAAAAATGCGACCCTGGCACCTCCGTCCAAATCGGCCACGCGTGGACGGATTTCGTGGAATCAGATTTCAGGTGGCGCCAGACCGGCCACCGCAACCGAAATTCCGGCCAGATAAAAAGTAGAAAGCAAGAATGCAGCAGAGGATCTCCCCCAGGTGCCACCGGCCGCAAGAATGCATAAGCCGTGGACAGGACGAAAGGATGTGGGAGCACGCTGTGTGGGCCATTAACAACTGCTCCCATTTAATTAAGACCAGTAATTAGTAGCTAATGGATGGCCAGCGACCCCCGTGAGAATGGAGCCAGCGAGTTTCAATGCTCCTCCTCACGGGTGACCATCGCACGATGGAAAAGGGTGTTGGCTGGGAGATGACCGGAAATGACGTCAAAACTTTCATAATGATCTGACCTTAGACATACTGTAATTGCTAGGATTTTTTGCTTCAAATACTTATTATAATTGATCGTCCATTAGGGTTTGAGTCATTTTTTTTTGTAATTTGAAAATGTGCCGTTTTATAAAAAAAACATTTTATGAGAAAAATACAAACGTTGTGCAACAGCTGAAAACGGGATTTTCCTCAATTAAACCTGAGATGGACATCGAAGATTGCATAACGTACGTTCACTTTCATTTTTTTTTTAAATGAACTGAACATTTTCAAATCACAGGAAATAGATCAGACCCAAGTGGGCAACCAATTCTACAAAAATAAAAATTAAATTTAGCAATTATGATAAGTATTTGAAGCAAAAATGTAATTTTTTTTCATGGTGGGCAGACAAGTTACAACGCATCAAGAAAACCATTTCGTCAAACAATTTCGAAAACAGTGGTTCGCTAGTTGGAGAAAAACATTCCTTGAAAACGTCCGTGAAACGCTAGTGTTGAAAACTAGTGCGTTGCGCCATCACTTAATTCGTTTCTTATTAGTTGCATGCAATACTATAACAAGCTTCTTTTCACTTAACAAATTGGGCATGAATGCCATTAGTGTGTCATACAGCACAGCATCCACATAAAAAATGAAGGCATTCATCATATTTTAGGCGATTTTTTTCAAATTAATAGCAATTTCATGGGGGTGATAATGAGTCTTAGGCTCGAATTTCATGTCGTAATTCCCAGTAAATGTTAACAGAGCACAAACAGAAGATTGGTCAAAATGCTTTTAATGCGTTTAATAATATGAAAATGCCCATTGTTACATGTTACAATATTATTACAAATTAAACGTGACAAATACCGCTTGGCAACACTGCTATGATGCATTGCAGGGAAGACCCTTTTAAGGGTCATCGGAGGAACATAAATTTAGCAATTATAAGAAGTATTTGAAGCAAAAAGGTATTTTATTTGCATGGGAAATTTCCTTTTGGTTCGCCTTTAGAAGTTCCCTCGCGACATGGCCGCCATCTTGGGTGTCCTTGGCCAAAAGCACTACATTGTTTAGCAGCATTCGATAGACGCGTCGTGTGCATTTCAAGCAATTAAAGCATAATCTTCACTCGTGATGCAAAGTTAAAATTCGTGACTCACGTCCACCCCTGCCTTGTCATCAGATAACAATAAACAGGCTTTGATGGACGGGAAATGAGAAAATAGGTAAACAAAGATGGCGACCAAAGGTAAACACAAATGGTCGAAATTAAGCCGCACTCTTGGGCCATCATCAAAAAAGGAAATTTTCTCTCAGCAAGGTATGTTCGAGCGTATAATGGGGCTACCTTTTAATTGTTTTCTTCGAACTGAGACATCAGCCAAGCGGGGGCGGAGGAGATAGCCGCCATCTTGCTTTTACTCCCCATGTTGGGGCACCCGTGGCTTTGAGATGACAGATGAGGCTCAAAGGGTTGCCACGCCACCTACACGCCGAGCATGACGTCAGCCAGATGAGAAATGAAGCGAGGCCAAAGGTTACCAGAATCCAACCAAGTTCCCCGAAACGCTCCAGTGAAGCTCGCGATTCAATGCCCGCCGTAATTAGCCCACGGTTCGAGGGGGAGGACGCAGTGGAACAAGTGGGGAATTGTTTCGGGGTGACCCAGGGGCACCCTACTTCCTCCAGGAGCGCCCCCTGGTAACCCCTCGCGCGCGGGATGTGCGCTTCGGCAGCGACACTCAGTCACGAGAGACCAATTACGCGAATAAATGGAAAAGTACCAATAACCGGAAGTAGGCAATCAGCGCCAATGGTCGCCCACCACCTTCCCTTTGATGACCATTAGCGCAAATGAGAGTTAATTTCTCGAATGCAAACTATTTTGCCCTATCCTTCCCTAGACAACAACAGCTTCAAAGACCAACATGGCCCCCAAAGGCAAATGTGTCGATTCTTTAGTGTTACGAATAGACGCGTGCTTTATTTAAAGCTTGTTTTTAATTCAAATTCTATATTTGCCCATCGCCAGTCTAATTCACTTTAGCCTCACCCACAAGGATGTCCACCATGAAAGTTTTTTTCTTGAAATACTTGATATAATTGCTAAAATAATTTTTCCACGTGCCGAATTGGTTGACCACTAGGTCTTGAGTTTTTGTTTGTTTGCTAATTTGACTATGTCCTTCTTATTTATAATTAAAAAATAAACTTAAACAACACCTGTAAAACGCCAGGGAAACATTTATTTCCGGAAGTCGTATACATTTTTCAATTATTGCGTGCTTTTTTTTGCTTGGAATAACTTTGCATCCTTTTGGCACAGCATTAAATTACATCGTTAGATGTTACAGTGGTACGCTTAAAATTTTTTTAAAGAATGACTTTACTTTGATCATTCATTTCCCTTACGAATTTCATCGGAAGAAAATCAGAAATTCGCATTGCGATTATCGACAGCGGCCATCTTGAATACGAAATTTCAGTCTGGAGTCCAGTCTCTTCAGACACAGAAAGAGAGAGACTAAACAGACTTAAAAGGACAAGCATCCCCAGATTGCCAGGCTGCAAAGAAGAGGGTTTAGAAACCACACACCAGGAAGTCTCGCAGGGCTCGAAGTCGTCACTAAAAGGACCTGTTTCGCTTTTTTTTTTCACTTTTTTTTACCGAGTTTAAAAAATGCGAGGCAATAGAAGTGGGGGTAGATTTCGAAGAATTCCCAAAGAAAATGGATGCTTTCAAGTTCAAGGGCGGTCAAACCACAGGCAGGGGCTTACCTGCGCCATGTTGTCATCCAAGATGGCAGAACAAGGAGGGATATTTATTGAGGAGAGGTACGTCGTTGTAAACCCCTATTGACCGAATACCCTGCTGCACTGGGGGAAGCGTTGAAAAGAAGAGGGGGAATGGGTCTTTAACCCCTAGCTGTCTCCCCCTCCTGCCCCACCACTGTACCTTTATCTGCGCCAAATTTCGAGTGCTTGGTTAGGGGGAGGTGGATCAGACGCGAAGATGGATTGGTCCTTCAATGCTGCACCTGATTGCACCTCAATCACCCGGATTGCACGTGCAATGGCCCCAAGATGGCCGACTGACCCGAAGGCGATTGTTCTACGGGGGCCCCTCGGCTACAATTAGCGAGTGGACACAGTCGGGGCAGATTTGCAAGGGAAGAAGACCAATCACCTCCGTATCCTGGAAAGAGGTCAAAGATGGCGGCCCCAGGTTGGACAGGAGCAGCGAGACCTTCCTCCCAATTTCGCACCCCCTAAATCGCTCCCACTAATGGCTTCATGGCGTCTGGCTAATGAGCTAACAGCCTTCTGGGTGGATTTCATTCCAATGGTTAGCAAGGGACCGAAAATTCGTTAACCGACCTTCATCTGCCCTTGAATTTTAGAGGTCAATGCTAACTGCAAAAAGGGCGGGAGACGCAGAAACTTATGTGACAAGCTTATGCAGTGTTCGTCTGCATCGATCACGCAAGTACATGCAATAATCATTGCTTGATAGAAAAAGATTTCAAAATCTATGGAAAATAAAGATAATGTAGACAAATTGTATACACGTACATGTATGTATTCAAAGTTGAGTTGCTTGTCTGGGGACTAGCTGACTAGATTAACTATATTTTTTTTCTCAAACTAGGCTATGCCTACCTAGCTACTGAAAGTTACTGTTTTTGTTGAATTATCCATGAGATGCATCAATATGTATACTAGAGCCTACATAACAAATTACTGTAGTTATGCATGAAAACATTTCTGGACAAAACATCCACTTTCCATACAGTAGCTTGCAGCACATCACGTAATAATGTTCATGGCGACAGCGAATGTGTTTACTTAACTCCAGAAAGACAAGAATGAGAAAATTATGCAGACCAACCGGAAATAAGAAATAAACACCGCATCAAAAACCCAGAAAATGAAAAACTGCGGATGAGATTTTCGGAAGAAATTTGTCTAGATGACTTTTTCAGGGAAAAATCGATAAGACGATGCTTTAATTTACCGCTTTCAATGTGTGCATTAACAGTAAAATTAAAAATACCGCCATATTTAATTACAGTTTAACGCACAAAGATCAGTAAAAATTGATCAGCCTACGTCTCAGCAGCATTATAGCAAAAGCGATAAAAACTGGAAAAAATAAAAACACTTTCATTCTCATCGTGGAGAAGAGAAGAAATTTGGCAAACATTTCTGGTGCCATCGCCTTTTCTTGCGTTTCTCAGAAATCCAAAATCCCAAAACAATTGCGTGCCATTCGACGTTTGCCAATCTGAGAGGCTTTGTTTTTCCGACCAGACTTAAGGCCTCAAATTCTGCAGTTAGACAAAAGAGTGAAGAAACTGGAAGAAACAAAGTGGTATGACCCCAAGAAGCGCTTCCGAGACGTCTGTTTCAGGAGAAATTTCAGTCTGGGAAAACAGAAGAAACAACTCAGACGCGAGTTCATAAATAATTTTCTATTTGTTTTGTCTGCCTCCGTTGGAGCGAGCATGGATTCAAATCCCAGCTGCACCGCCAATAGCCGGATTTTTGCTACTCCTCCGCCAGATTCAATAAAGCCAACTACTCACCGATAGCTTTAGAAATATTTTCAATAAAACCTTTCGTCTTACCTACAAAGAAGAAAGAATACGAATGAGTTTCAGCGAGAATGCAAATATACACAGGACATGGTCACTAGGGTCAGGGCTCGATTAAACTATGAACACATTCTCTGGTGGTGTCATCTTTTAATTAAACTTCAGCAATCTTCGAATAAAAAAAGGATTTACTAATGAAGTGCATGCCTTCAAGTGACAGTCAATACGCACATTTTATTTCTCATCCACAGCATGATTAAGTTTGATAGGCCACCCAAAAAAGGGCCTAAAATTCTTAATGCAGAACCGATAAAAAAAAACTATTTTAATTATATTCTATTGCTTAAAAGTACAGGTGTGTGTATAAACAAAATTTTTCATGCGTGTTATTGCTGAGAATTGTTGTTCGCTCCGAAAAATCCTTCCAAATACAAGTATGCTGCGTACACAATGCTCGCATTAAATTACAAATGAAATCGTGTCTCCATCAAAATGCAGCTTTAGCAAACGACCGTCATTAAAGCTTTTTTTGATGCAAACATAAACGTGAGCAAGTTTTCAAATAAATTAGCAGCGTGACAAAGCATGAGGTGCAATGCGAAATTAATGGCAACGGCAGGTGAGTAAACGCATTCAACGCGCGGCGAATAAAAAAAAACTATCAACAATGCAAAAATTAAAAACAATGTTCAAAACCCAATTCTAAACTAAGTCAAGTTCAAAGACAGCCAGTCGTTCTGAATACGAAATTCCTTTACTATTTATAAAAGGGAAAAAAATAAGAGGTCGCTGACGTCACTCTTACATAACATAAACTTAGAAACAAAAAAAATATATAAATAAGCTTTGCACACACACAAAAAAGTGGAAAAATAAAAGCAGGGTTTCTTCGTCCTTCACCCCGAGAACAAGACATTTAAAAAATCTAGGAAGAAAGCAAACGGATTTTTTTTTTCACATAGGCCTATGTATTTTTTTGCCCACTTTACAAACTACCGGGTTCAAAAAAAGTGTAAAAACTACGCTGAGAACATTTATTACCGATTCGCATCCAATAAACATGCACGGGAGTCTACCATTTCGCCCCTTTAGGCCCTTTTTCGCTTCCCTTTCCCCCCTAACAGACCAGCACCATAAATTCCCAGTTTTGACATCTTTTCTTTCAACATTTCCTTTCATCACAGCACGACGGCCATCTTGAATCATCAACAAAGGCGGTGCCTAGTGCCAATTGCGCCACTGGCGCTGCTGGTCATTTGCGAGTTTACCTCAGTTTTCAGATTCAATATCTGATAACTGTTTGGCTACGTGTTTCTGTACAGATTTTACAACGCGAAAAACGCATACACACAAAGGCGTTTGCTTCTATTGCTAACGTAAGCAAATCAGCTCTGCGCCCCGTATGGTCAACGCTGAAGAACGTTTGCAAGGAGGACGATTTTCACAGAATTTCATACAAACACTCCGGAGATTCCGGTACCTTTAAACTAATACGTGCAATTTTGGAGTCTGTAAAGGCACATCAAAATGCTTGCTTTTTTGGAATGTTGGCACGGTGCTGTTCCTTCGCACTGTTTATGGCTATTTCGAATCTCGGTTTGCGAAGATGCAGGGGTCCAGTGCAGACCATAAGGGGGTGCAATAAAAAGGGCCAATTAAAAAACCTAGGTCATAAAACTCCTTGGCACTCGCTCACCAGAGAGAGAACCACGCCAAAGTGACACTTAATGGGGGTTTACATCACGAGGAAAGGGTAAGGCAGCGTCCCATCAGCATCTTTCAGACGTGCGCCACCTGGGGGAGCGCTCGGAAAGGGTTAGGAGGCTTCATTAAAAACGTACTAAGAATGAAGGAAGCTGGCCAGCAACTGGTTCTAATACCGCTCGCATATCTGAGACTAATGTCGCCCCCACTGAGGTCCGAACAATCTCCACTTCTTAATGATTATTCATGAGGATGCTCCTGCAGAAAAATGAGCGCCCCCTCGAATTTATGCATGACGTTTCGTTCAGCAGCTCACCTCGACAGCACGACCTTTTGATATCCACCAGGAATTAATCGCGATTCACCCTCGAACATCCCAAGCAATGGTCAAAACGTCAAGCTAGAAATGTCATCAAGAATGAGCATGCTTAAACGTACTATACATGAACTGATTTCGTTCTTTCCTCCCCCCCCCTCCTTCCCCTGAAAAACGTATTAGTCCATGTCATATAATGCAAAATTTTATTTTGTTAAACAACGCACTTGACATCAAAATCAATGTTTTCTGAATGCCGACAAAGAATCAATACACCTGAGGTTGCTTAAACAATCATTTTCTGCTTTAAACAGCTGCATTTTGCCACAATGGAACTGAATTGGACCAAGGGACAGAGTGATAAATTAATTCGTCCCATTCGTGGGTAAACAAAATGCTCTTACAGGACTCCCACTGTCCTGGAAAACATGGAATCATCAGGGAAGTAAGTACTTGAAGTCAGGGCAATTTCAAATTTTCATACAAAAGCCAGGAAAATTTACATCAGATTTAGTACTAGCCTTAAATTTAAATCTCAAATCGCAAAATACTGCTCAGAAAATTTGTAAACTGTCACACTTATGTAACAATAGGGAGTTTCCCAATTTTCCACAACACTGTCAACTTAGAATATTATTCGTATATATTATTTTATATTTATATTATCAGTAATCGGCCATTTTCCATTTTGTAAACATTTTTTTGAAAAGACTCAAGAAACGTTTTTCCAAAAATTTGGAAAGTCAGCTAAGTAGACTTAAATTTCGGTCTGAACCCAAAATTCCCTCTATCTTGGATTCTTGGGGTAGTTCAACTCTTTAAGCTTGGGTTGGAAAGTAGGCATTTCTAACCAATGAAGACAACCCTGTAGCCGATTGCGACGTATTACTATTCAAAGAATACCAAGAGCTTCAACATTTCGTCTCATTTTCCCATCGATATTTTAGTCTTACAATTCTAAAGAAACGAATGAAAGTTTCCACTACCTACATGTAGACATGCCACCTGGCAGTTGATTTGCGTGGAAAAAGACCATAAAACACCAGTTGCGTCCCATCGTAACGCGACCAGGTCAGATGCCCTGTTCAGAACAAGTTTTATTGGGCGCAAGTCAAATGTTTAAACTTGATCAATATTCCAGAAGCCACCCACCATTTGGCAATGTTTGTAGAAAGTGCAGAACCCCCCATAAACTACGTGCATACCCAGACGCAACGCTTTTACATACCATGAGTGAGACCCCGTGTATTTGCTTTTACAGAGGCTGAAATGCGTACAGGGAACCACCTGGCGGTTGAAATGTAAATAAGGTTTCAAACGTAGAACCAGCACTGGCAGTTAGTGGTCCACCGTCTTGTTTGTAAAAATTTCACCTTAAATGTTAACGGCATTTACGAAGAGGGAACCACGACCCCGACAGGGCTTCTCACAATTAACTTAAAACAAAAAAGTTAGTGCAACGTCATTGACTACATGTATGACATCCTACGGACAATCCTGAGCAATTCTAGCTATGGTAATTCACAGTAATAGGGAAATGGTTTTTTTTCTCCACAAGTCCACGCTGTTTTATTGCGGCGAATCAGATTATATTTCTCACCTGCCCCGCCCTCAATGAAAGCAGGGACTCCGAAAAGAGTGCTAAATAAAATTGCACAATGATCAGGGGTTACCTCTGAGAAACGCGCGTTTTATTGCATCCGCGTCCCCATAAACCAACTGGGAAGTAGACTAGCGCAATGCGTTTATATGCCAGTGATATTGAGTGCCCAAGAAGACAGCATGTACATCTCGAATGAAACATTCATAACACAAGCTAATCATCATTATACACAGGTATGTGTGTAACCAACAACGATGTTAATTGCACCGCGATGGTTGTTGTTGTTCTTTCTTTTGCATTTGGCACAGACCCGTAAAATGCCATAAAGACAATGGAATAGAAATATCCAAAGGAGACCATCTCTCAATGAAATGCTCATAAGTTAAAGTACTGCTAAGAGGGAATGACAATAAATTTATAATTATCACAATTTACAGCAAAAAAATAACCCAATTTACAAGCAATAATATGCTTACGTCATACCGTTTGTGCATGCATCTACACGTAGACGCTACCGTTTTATGACTTGTCACATGGAAGAGGCATGCACTGTTCATTTCCTGTTTACGGAGCTAGTTCATACTCCAGTTTCCGCCATTCGGCAGTCAGGGTTCGAAACCCTGTTCGACCATCGCGACTGGTTTTCGTTCTCAATTCATTTCCAGGCAAGTGTCATGGACATCAGTGCTTCTGCCCTTCGCTATTTCAAACTTACTGCCGTATACTGATGGTCACCATCATCATTTCCAAACTGAATTTCTTGAATTGAATTCAATTCAGTACCCTACTGTCAACAAGGATACATGTACGTTATGTGGTTAAGAGGGGGAAGGGGGTCTAATCCATCAACCCAAGGAGGGTAAATGATGGACTGGATGATTACGTCGATACAAAATAAAATGAAAGGAGCTCAAGCATTGAGCTGAAATCCACAAATCTAATGGCAATAAAGTCCCGTTTGGTACACGTAGACATTTTAGCACGTATTTAATGATTTTACGAACGATTTTCTACCCATGGACAAGCTTCGCCTTGCCGTCATAACGTGTGCGCAATTTTCTCTCACCGTTATATTAATTCGCCAAATTGGTCAAATAATAAAAGAGTGATCTTCAAACATCCACTATTGACACGAAGGACATTAATTGAACACAAACTGCTCGATGATAAGAGGCATTAAGTTTATATTAAAAAGGTCGCTGGGGCCACGAGGAGTAAGTAGCTCGGGGTACAGAAGTAAGCAGAAACGTGAGCAAATAGCCGTTTGGGTGAAAAGTATAATATTAGGTATACATGCATACACAGATGGTGGCCATTGCAGGAGCGCCATCCCCGTGTCAGTCATAATGTATTTACTTTCGGGAGCCCCTTTGTTGACACTAGTCCTAACACTAAAGGTTACTGCAACATTGCCATGTTTTTAATCAAATTGAATAATAAATACGTTGAGCGCCTGTATACTTGCATGGCTCACCCTGAAATATAATTAACTCGGGCGACGAACGCCGTCCCTGTTATTTGTACGTTATGTCCCTGAATTATTATCATATCGGCTTTGCAAACACAGAACACTTAAGCAATAATATTTGAACATTGGTCTACGGCACATAATCGCAAATTATGCAGATGGTGGATATAATCGGCAGGCATCCGGATCAAATAAAAAATGGCTAACAGTTTCAAACAATTAATGACTGGAAAGGGTTCGCTACCCCGGGTTTTTCAAGCACATGCATACCCAGAAAGGCTATCTACAGTACACCAGCATTATCACGTGTACATGCACTTTACACATCTGAGAAAGCAGCAGTAAACTCCCAATTTAATTTTTTTTAATTCGGTAAATTATCAATTGAGCTTGCATTGTTAATCGCGTTCCCAAGCCAAGTTTTATATTTTTTTTGTAACAATTCGGTCCATTTTCCCAAGTCAATCACGACGCAACAAAATTCCAGATTCCTCCGAAATGTGGGAACCGTATCGAAAAAATAAGTCCCATGCTGAAAGAGCAGTTTGAACGGTTTTTGCCGCATTTCAACAATTCGCATCTGGTTTTACTGTAAAGGTCATTCCCATTAGAAGTCATTTTAAATTATTAAGGATTTGCGAATAAACTTTGGATTCAAATCAGCTCGTTCTATTACAGGATAATTTGTCTTACTGCTCTGGTGCAAAGTCACCAGGATAGGAATTAGATAGATGCTCTAAATGGCCATTCTTACAAACTGGACTAGAAACAGTGCTGGCAGAATTTCTTATAGCATTGGAAAGATTTAGATTTTTAAGCATCATCACGTTCAGCTAAACTATTTCAGTTTTGCCTGTGGAAAAAATGTGCTGGCAATCGAAGCAACCGATGGCGTCACCTTGTGGCAAGCATTCCAAATATGAAATACTAAGGAAGTAGAAATGGCCATCTTAATAGGACTGTAAAAATGAAATTCATAGTAATAACTAAACTGACAGTAAACACCGAGCCATTATAGTTTTACGACCTATTTTAAAAATGCTTAAAATGAATTGTGTTTTTATTGGATCGTAGCGTTGAGATTCGTGCCCTTACAGGATGTCTCAAAAACATTTTTGAGTGCGATTTAATAACTGCATTCAGTGGTGCAAACCATAACGCAATAAGGAATATAAAATCAACGTTTCAGGAGAGGGAAAAACCCAAATAGTTTTGCGAAAAATATAGATAGCATTAGTTTGATTTCGTTCGAACAACAAGTCCAAACGTTGTACAAATGTTTAAGTTTGAAAAACAGAAACGAGCCCTTATCGAAAAAAAAGTTACAACTTTTTCCAAAATAAAGTCGTAAGTACCGTGGAATTTGTTTTTCAAAAACTTTTGCAACCTAAAACTGCATGTGCCACACACATTAAGCATTACATGGCAGAGGGGTGTCCCAAAATCCTCATTAATATAGGAGGCTCTTTTAGTGTATTAAGCTGAAAAACCGTATTTTAAGGGTTGCGCACTTACAGCGTTATGGTTTAGCATGGTTCACCTATGGACGGTCCCTTACATAAAAATAAAAAGTTCGGAAATAATTCAAACTAATTTATTCATTTTCTTCCAATTTTCTTCAACATTCACCAAACCATTGTCCGAAACTGCACCCTTCCCCACACTCGCTAATTATCACCGATTTTTCATCCGAATTTCGTCGAGGAATTCGTCGCATCACGGCCGGATACAATTCGCAATTAATGTTGAGCCCAGCTGTCCCGGACCGATAAAACGCC